>JAGSMR010000007.1:7942500-7975000 GCA_029286605.1 Sericinus montela | reverse complement strand
AATGTAAATAATAAATATCTTTCCGCAATTCCCAATACAGGGGTAGACACAGGTCGTGTCTAGACAATTAAGTCCCTTCGTCCCACCTTCCACCGAAGATATTTTCGGGACAACGTGACAGGTGGTGAATCCGTCGCCGTCTTTATGTCCAAGCCAACGTTGGCTTGAGTGTGATTTTTAAATACTGAAATTTTATTTACATTGTATCGCTTATCGCGACTTTTCTTGTACCTTTTTAAAGTATGATATAAAACAATATACTCTAATACTTACACTTTTATGATGAGAAAGTGTGGTTACAGGAAATGGAATAAATGTAAATAATAAATATCTTCCCGCAATTCCCAATACAGGGTAGACACAGGTCGTGTCTAGACAATTAAGTCCTTCGTCCCACCTTCCACCGAAGATATTTTTGGGGCAACGATCCATTAGTACAAGTCTCGGAAATCGAACTCGGGTCTCTTGACTCGAATTCTGATCACCCTACCACTCGGCTATCCTGACTTTAATTAATATTATCTAGATAAGCGAGAGAGGTATCGACGGTTCGTAACAGTTGGCGATGTAAAGATATTTATTTAGATACTGTTGTTATTTACAACGTTGTTTCATTTCTGAATTCCATTGTACACAACAATCAAAATAATTGTGTTCTAAATACACAACCCTAAAACATTAGAGAGGAAGCCCGCGTACAATACTGAATCAATGGCCAATTATCTCCAGCTACCTCCATTAGTAGAGACACAAGGGTTCAGGGGAGTAGGCCACCTGGGACGCCCGATAAGACCGAGACAACATAATTGCTTCTATCTACCATCGACCGGAGACAGTAAAAGGAGAGTGCCATTGTTTACGTTTGTAACTAACTAAATGTTTTAATGTTCTTGCTGAAATACTCTATGGTTGAATGTATAATTAAAAAAAATCTCCATGCCATTCACAATACAGGAGTAGACAGATGTCTAGACATTTCAGTCCTTTCGATCCTACCAAAGACATTATTGGGACAACGTGACAGGTGGTGAGCCCGTCGCCGTCTTTATGTCCAAGCCAACGTTGGCTTGAGTGTGATTTTTAAATACTGAAATTTTATTTACATTGTATCGCTTATCGCGACTTTTCTTGTACCTTTTTTAAAGTATGATATAAAACAATATACTCTAATACTTACACTCTTTTATGATGAGAAAGTGTGGTTACAGGAAATGGAATAAATGTAAATAATAAATATCTTTCCGCAATTCCCAATACAGGGGTAGACACAGGTCGTGTCTAGACAATTAAGTCCCTTCGTCCCACCTTCCACCGAAGATATTTTCGGGACAACGTGACAGGTGGTGAATCCGTCGCCGCCTTACAGGAAATAGAGAATCAGAATAATTACCACCTTTGCGATAGCTGAGCTTTAAAAATGGTCAGATGCCTTAAATCAGTGATGGGCAGCAGCATCTAAGGTGCGAGGTGTCCAGCACTGCGATCGCTAATCCGTTGTCCAAGCGTGGCAATTGTGGTACACTCTAATTACGGGAGAGGCCTATGTTCTATACTAGACTTTAAAGGCTGTTGTGATGATGATGACGATTTGATTTCTTTTGATTAGTTTCTCTTTATAATTAAATAATCAATTAATCTACTTCTTCTTTTTCTTTACAGCCTATCAAGAGTCCGCTCAAGCTTTGGGGGAGGCCTATGTTCAGCAACATAGGCCTTCCCCAAAGTTTTCCACAACGAACGGACCCCAGCTACCTACACTTCCTGTTATTATAAAGAAATTATAAAGAGAAACTAATCAAAAGAGATCGATTCATAGTCATCATCACAACAGCCTGTAAAGTCTACTATAGAACATATGCCTCTCCCGTATACAGGACAGTGTACCATAATCGCCGCGCTGGGACAACGAATTAGCGATCGCTGTATTCAACACCTCGCACCTTAGACACTGCTGCCAATCACCGATCTGTCAAAATTCATTAATTAAATTAAAATTCAAAAACCCTCCAATTCTTTAATAAAACAAAATATTTTGTATGTATGTAGTCAATACGATTCTATATTCGTTGGTCTGTATATTGGGATGTAAACATATTTCTTGAATATCTCTTGAAAAAATATGTTAAACATGTTCACTTATCTTTATATTGCGTTTAAAAAACAATCGCAATTTATGAAATTATAAATTTCATATTATATTATAAAATTTGGGTTCGTTCTTCGTCTCCCGTATGGTCTAGTGGCTAGGATACCTGGCTTTCACCCAGGAGGCTCGGGTTCGATTCCCGGTACGGGAAGTACTTTTTGTGATATTATTCTTAAATTTGTAAATTACATACATATATAAAATTATTTATGCATTGCATGCCCGGTATGGATTTTTTTTGCCTTTTTTAATTATAGAAAAGTGTAATTGTCTCTATTTGGTATAAACATAGATTTTTATCAAAATATAAATGTATCAAGAATAAGATATATTTTGCTACTTAAAATCAATACAAATTGATAAGTAAATCAGGGTTCACAAAATTTAAAATTTTCAATCTTTATAAATAAAAAAATATATAAATATTTTTTTCGCCATTCCTAATATTGGGACAGACAGTTTCGACAATTAAGTCATTTCAACCCACCTGGTACTGAAGATATTTTTTAGTAAAACGTGACAGGTGGTGGCCATCTTTATATCCGAGCCAAATATATAAAAATATAAATCGTTTTTGAAAAAACCCATTGGTACGAGCCCGCCACGGGAGAATCGAAATCGGGTCTCTCAACTTGATTTCCGATCACCCAACCACTCGGCTATCGGAATATCGAATCAAGAGACCCGAGTTTGATCGCTATATGGCAGGCTCGTGCCAATGGGTTTTCAAAAACTTATGTACGAATTTATCGTTGTCTTGGCTACGGCGACGGGCTCACCACCTCGTTGTCATAGCTGAAGGTTGCAGAGGAGCATTCGGTTCACTTGATGTCAAGTGATAAACAAAGCCCACGAACATTCCCCAAAAGGCAGCAGAGGAGCTGTGCGCGCGTGTGTATGGCGGTTGATAAAGAAGGAATAAGCTTTAACATATATTATTCTATGATTGCTATTTTTTATATATTTGTTTAGCTCTATTTCTTCAATATGTATTTTCATATTTATTTGAAATATTAATTTATTTATTTTACGCCTTTGGTTAACTGAAAGAGGTTATTATGCAGAGATGAGGCCGCTACATCGTGCATTTAATTTATATTTTTTTTTTACTTTGTGTTGTACAATAACATTTATTCATTCATTTATTCATTCATATATTCATTCATTGGAAGTCACGAAAGCCGAATGGTTGGGTGGTCGGAATTTCGAGTCAAGTGACCAAAGTTCGATCCCCATGTGGAAGGCTCGTACCAATGGGTTTTTCAAAAACTAATGAACAAATTACATCGTTGGCTTGGACATAAAGACGGCGACGGGCTCACCACCCGTCACGTTGTCCCGAAAATATCTTCGGTGGATGTTGGGTCGAAAGGACATAATTGTGTAGACTAGACCTCTGTCTACCCCTGTATTGAGAATGGCATGAAGATATATATATATATATATATATATATATATATATATATATATATATATATATATATATATATATATATATATATATATATATATATATATATATATATATATATATATATATATATATATATATATATATATATATATATATATATATATATATATATATATATATATATATATATATATATATATATATATATATATATATATATATATATATATATATATATATATATATATATATATATATATATATATATATATATATATATATATATATATACATATATATATTTGATTAAATATTAAATTATTACAATTTCCAATATGACAGGTTGTTTGTTGTAACTAATTTCTAAACTGTATTTGTAAATTTTTTTAAATCATTAAGTAACTCAAGATAACTCAACATCAGAAACATATCTCCTATCCCAAAGTAAAAGTGGCTAAAGCAGTCCTATGTAGATACCACAAACAGAGGTCTAGACAAAGTCCTTTTTTAGACGACATTTTTGGGATAACATGACTGGTGGGGAGCCCGTCGCTGTCTCTATGTCTGTCTCTAACAAAATATAAATTACATTAAATGTATTTAAAAGTCACGATAGTCGAGTAGTAGTAGGGTGATTGGAATTCGAATCACGAGAACCGAGTTCGATTACCGAGTTTTTTTTTCAAAACCTATGTATAATTTAAATCGTTCGCTTGGGCATATAGCCGGCGTCGGGCTCACCACCTGTCACGTTGTCCCAAAAAATGTCTTCGGTGGGAGGTGGATCAAAAAGACTTAATTGTCCAGACCTCTGTGTACCCCTTTATTGGGAATAGTGTGAAGATATTTATTTATTTATTAAATATATTTAAATCGAATGTATGAAATAATTTGACAATTACCATTTGTCTGCGGCCCGCGCGACAGCAGTACAATACATCATGCGCTTTATTTTTAAAATATCCATGTTATGCAAATAAATCGTCCGTGTATGAAAGAAATCAATGATTTAAATTATCATATTTATTACTGGTCCTCCGAGCCGGATCAGATGTTAAATAATAAATATCGTGAAGCACTGAACGAAATTTGAACGCACGCTGTGTTATAATCGTAATCGATTGATTTGCATTCATTACGAGTCGATTTCATATCGATATCTGTCTTGCTTACTTGTTGATTTTTGTAAGTATAAACAATCTCTTTGGCAACTCGTACGAAAGGTTAGGTTAGTACTACAGTTGAAAATATAAATTAATATACAGAAACTATAAAATAAATTAGCCATGATTATTCGGAGGTCCGAATTCAAAAAGACGATCCCCGTGGAAATCTGAGGTCAGGGCTTCGATTATCTGACGGGTTGATGTAGAAAACCACTTTTTCCACATTGTATTCATTTATTTGTCTGGGTAATTGTTGTACTTTCGTTGAATGAAACCACGATTTCATAATACTACACATAATTTGGTTTCGTTAGATGTGTAGAATAAATGTGTAATTTTTATACACTTGTTATGCACACATTTTATAAATAAGTAATAAATATCTTCACGCCATTCCCAATTCAGGGGTCTAGTATAGGCAAAGTCCATGCGACCTACCTTCCACCGAAGATATTTTTCGGAACGAAGTGACAGATGGTGAGCCCATCACCGAAATTTAAGAAATTAGAAGTAAATTTCTACAAAATAACGTGCATGTAACCTTTTATTTTAACATAATTTCACCAGAAAATTCAGGCAGGATAGATAAAAGGCATTAAATTTAAAGGCGTTTACTTAGCGATTTTTTTTTATTTAACCATAGCTAAACGTGACGGGTTGTTGATAATAAATAAATAAATAAAATAAATATCTTCACGCATATTCACAGTACTGCGATAGACAGAGTTCTAGCCTTAAGACTATTTTGACTAACGTGTTAGGTGGTGAGCATATCGCCATGTTAAGGTCAAAATCGACTTTACAGCAAAATTACATCGATATTTTACATAGTATTCATAAATGTATGTAATGTAGACAGATGTTGATAAGACATTTTTAAAGCAGACCACGCATTTTATTTAAAAAAATATATGTTCTTGCCACTTCTCTCTATACACTGTTACTAAAATAGACTGAAAAATGTATGCGTTGACACATATCGACATTGAAATTCTGTTTATATCATAGAGTAAAAATAACCATTATCTATAATAAGAAGTCTGTGCTTATTTACGACATAGTTGTATATGGTAGCGTGGCCGAGCGGTCTAAGGCGCTGGTTTAAGGCACCAGTCTCTTCGGAGGCGTGGGTTCGAATCCCACCGCTGCCAACTTTTTTTGACTAATATATGTATCGATCGTATTTAATATTATTTTCTAGATCCATAAAATAATAAAACTACTTACATCACTGTTTTTTTGTTGTGCACAGTTTGACAGATTTTATATAATATTAAAATTATAGCTGGTAAGTTATATTACTAGCTTTAATCAAATAAAAAAGAAAATAGTAGTGTTCTTTTTTTTCTCCGAAACGAAAATGGTAACTGGTGGTTATTTTCTGGGAAATGCGTAGAAAAACATAGATGTTTTTTTTTTCATTCTTTGTTTTTCTACGCATAGTCTCTAATAATCGTATGTCAATATACTGCAATTCCCATAATATAAAAAATACGTCTTGTACTGATAACCCACGTTATCTTGTAATTTAATAACCAAACTAGTATCTAAATCCTAGTAAAAAATCTGAAACTTTACGTTTCGCAGTGCGCACACCAAACCATTACGCTATTAGAGCTTCTATTATACTATATTTCCATACTTTTATACAAGAACGCAGCAGTTGTAATCACCGGCAGGGTATCGAAAAAAAATCGGTTGATTTAAAACTGTAACGTACGATGTATAAACATAATTCAACAGTACACTATGTATTGTTAAAGCTGACAGTGGAATTCCCTGCGGCTGAGTAATAAAGAAAAATATACAAATTTTGCCGACGATAGATTTGTCACTGAGGTATAACTTAGCTTGCAAGCTAGCAACTTGACAAGAATAATTGAAACTTCAAATTCTTTATTCAAATTTTCTAAAACACCGAGGGAGTTTTTTGAATACTATCGACATCAGTTTTATAGTGTTTTTTCGAATCTCGATATAACGTCACTAATAAATTCACGCTAATGACGTTATTTCCTCCTGTCAAGTTAACCTAACACAGAGTTCGGCCACCCCGAACAAACTTCGATTAGCCGATACGGACCCACGGCTAATGTTAAAAAAGCTACTCTTTCATTCGCCATTTGTAACGTCTCAACGTAGGCGTTAATTAAATCGAAACGATAGTCTAACAATGAAATAGTGCCTTCGTTAATCGACATTAATCAACACTGAAACATCGATAAGCGTCCATGTTGAAAGTTGAGTTGGGATGTCGATAAAATTTTCACGTTAGTGTAAGCGTTCCCGTAATGAACGTGAGCGGAGGATGACGAGGTCGTCCGTCGATGTCGCCGTGCGCTTGTCGCCGATATGTTTCAATTAGAGGGGACACGGCGACACGCCCGCCACATTATCGACACTATCGTGTTATCCATCGTTTGAAGCGTACGGCCATTGCTTATCCCCCTATCTCATCACCTCCGACGATAGTGCTTTGTCATTATCACGACTCCCAATTTGTACGGCGTCGTTGACGATTTTTCAATTTAATTATTGACAGTATCGATAAGAATGGACCTCAGCTCCAATCACTAGTTAGATATCGATGAATGTTATAGTTAAAATTAACCTAACGTAAGTTTTTTGTCAAAGACAATACATCGTAAATTTACAAATCTCTTTTTGTTGCATTATATTGATTTTTAAAGCATGTAATCCGTGCTGGAATTTTTGTTATTAAATGAGAAATTTAAAGATCCACTGACAGGGGCGGGATTCGACCTCTGAGTCCTCGTTTAGTGTGATTTTAGATGGTTTACCGCCTTTTATCGGTAAGCAATTGCTATTTTTCACTTACACTTACGATAACCATAGGAAGAAATGGGAAATATTCTTACTCTGATACTACATGACGAAAACGATATCTTATGACATATGTCATAAGATTTCGTTTTATATATATTTGTCATCGTATACGTAAAGATATTATGTCTGCGACTGTTCGTAGCCAGAGTAACAGAGACCTGGTTCTTTTCTGGCTCATAAGTTAAGCCTAACACTTCTGGAAATGCAGTCAGCGTTCTTGCTTCCATACCTGTACAGGGCTCTACGATTATTGTGTTTTTATTTAATAGGCATTATAAATGTAAACATATTTTTTTAAATAAAAGTTTTTAATGTAGAAAAAGTGGTATTGAAGCCGGGACCACAGAGCTGACAGGAAAACCGGTGCGTACGCTACTTGTCCACGGTGTTTATCACATTATATTATTGATAAGGTCTTTGTTAAATTATTAACCAATTTGTCTGTAAGTAATGTACAATATAAGATGTTTGATACACCGCAGCATCTCAGCTATGCCTCTCAATTACGTGCGGTACGCGGTGAATTTTAATTATGTAGTTGATGAAGGAGAAAAAAGCTCTCAGTCGGGATCCAACCTTCTTAAGGAATGTCGACAATTACGCTTATCTGTATTTCGAACTTCCTTTAGACCTAAGTTTTTACGTTATCCAGATAAATTATGAGGGAATTCCCTTAATAAAAATATTTATTCCCGCCATTCCCAATACAGGGGTAGACAGAGGTCTGGACGATGAAGTCATTTCGACCCAGCTCCACCGAAAACATTTTTGGGATATCGTGACAGGTGATGAGGCCATCGCCGTCTTCATGTACAAGCCAACGATATAAATCGTACAAAATTTTTTTCTTGATAAATCCCATTGGTACGTGTCTTGGGGATCCAACACGCGTCTCTCGACTCGAATACCGTTCTCTCAACCACTCGGCTATGGTAACTGTATAGTAAAATTATAATAGATCAGCAAAATCTGTTCACGGTAGTAATTATGATGGTAACGGTAGTCTAGTTGGTAGTCACCCTGCCTTCGTTGCTGGTTCTAATTCCCTTTGGGGCAAAGACTTGTGTGATAAATATAAATATTTAATTAAAGTAAATAAATACAAATGTACATTGATAGGGGTAACATCACATACATTGCTCTGATCTTTAAGTTATTGGCTAAAGCACTTGGGTTATGGAATTGGAAACAATGATGGTACAACTACAAATCAGTTTAATATTTGTTATTTTTTTTTTGAAAATTGATCTGTTATTTTTATTAAAAATTTATTAAATTCCTATCATAACATATTTGCTAAAATAAATAACATAAAAATAAACATTTCATTCGATTCACGCTTACTTAGACCTTTTTGAGGGACAAAAAGATTAACAACGTACGCGCAGGGTCAGGATCTTTGTTTAAAAAAAGTTTACAACACATTGTTTTGTTTTTTTTTGCGAATGTGGGTCCTGAGCTATGCGTGTGTGTGTGTGTGTGTGTGTGTGTGTGTTTGTGTGTATTCAACGCAGCTGTGGATTTACTGCGGTGGTTTAATTAAAGGCGAATACAAACGTAATGGACACTTGTCGCTTCCCAGTGCTCGTTTGCGATTAATTAAGGATGGTGAACCACTATAAATTAACTATCGAAAGCTATAATTTTTTATAGTTTTAAATTAGAAATAGTTCTATTTGTTCCTGTGTTTGCACCTGGGTTTCATTAATGCTCATTTAAAAAAATTAAAGTATGTACATTCCTGAATATATGTTTATTCGCCTATTATGTTACTGTCAGTTCGCTTTTTGACATAGGGCTTATCCTTATCCTTATAAGTAACATACTAAGAGTATTAAAAAAAACATAAACATTATTTAAAATTTTTCGTATGGAAATTTTTTAACGAGCAAATAATTTGTTTTACCTATTAACAAAAACCTTTCCGATACATAAACATAGCCATAATATATAAAAAATGTTGTCAGCTGTTTTTCTATTGCAATCTTTTTTAAATAAATTACAAATTAATGTTAAATGTTTTGATGAATTCTATTCTAAATTCCAAAGCTATCTGGTAAATAATGAGCAGCTAATTTAGTTTCTTTATTCATATTAAGAAACTAAAAATAAGCTAAAATGATGTATTTTTATATTTTTTTCAAGGATCTCAATAAACTGTATCTCGTCCGTGTCAATTATTTTAGTAAATTTCTCATTTATTTTATAACAAAAAAAAGTGGCATCTTTTATCGTATAGCTTGCTATGGTTATTAGCTATCTTTTACACTATTAAAAATAATTAGCAATAGGGGTTGACCTACAATGACGCTATTAGTGTATTTGTTTAAAATACAATTAACCCTCGGCGTGCTGCCCCTTCCCCACCGGACAATGGGGGCCGACCCCTCCATTGACCATGGCCAGATCAAATCCCATTATGACGCGCTATCAATGTCAGTATTGACTATCTCGTGTTTTAATCTTGATGTATTAATGCTATAAAATTAGAACATGGCGGCGTGTAAGCGTAGTTTACACGATTTTATTTTTATTAACGTATGACGTAGGTTTTAGTAATGACTCCATGACCGCGATGGTGAAAGCACACAACTCTTTTTGATGTATGTGTGTTGTCGTCTAATGGTTTTGAAAGGTCGAAGGATTCTTTCCCTGCCTAGAAAGAATCTGTTTTAGTATCTTCAGTATCACTCTCTTTCTTTTTTCAATCGCTGTTCCTAGCGAGAAAACTAACGGGATTACTTCTACGGTTTTGTACATTTTTCTATATCGCTCACGTCACGATAGCTGAGTGGTTGATCGGAATTCGTATCAAGAGACCCAGGTTTGATCCCGCGGTGGTAGTCTCGTGCCAAGGGCTTTTTTCGAAACTTATAAACGATTTACTTTCGGCTTGAACGTAAGACGGTGACAGGTTCACCCGTCACGTTGTCTCAAAAATGTCTTCGGTGGGTGGGCGAAAGGACTTAACCGTCTATACCTCTGTCTACCCCAGTATTGGGAATGCCGTGAATATATATTTTACTTATACATATTTTTTTAATAAAATTACTACAAAAAAGTTGTTAATCGCAATTTTTAGTAGCTAGTGCCGGAGCTTGACACTAGTTTAAGAGATATGTAAGTTGCTTCCGTGATCGGTATTGGCAATAGCTAAGGAGTTGGCATCTATTTTGGTATATGATTTGCACAAGTTTCACATCGAAATAGATTGCAGTTTACATCAGTACGAATTGGTGCAGACAATTAAGGTCCTGTGTTGCTGCTTTTTCGCGTTACTGCGTATGAAAGTCGTTAAAAAAAAGCGTATTCAATCACTTGCACAATCTTAAAACGAAGAAAAGCAAAGAGCGCTGTAATTTGATAACGCAGCGCTACCATTTTTAACAGTGCGACCGGGGAAGCACCACGACCTCACAGAATACCGGCGTGAAGTAGAAGTCTATCAAACTTCTGCGTTTCGTCTAGTAAGTGCAGGTAACCGGAGGCCCACACACACCCTCCTCCAATTCACTCTGAGGCCGGCAACGAATCTGCTATGCCTCGAATATATCGAAATTTTGCTCACCACCACCCTAACTATAAAGAGAATGATGTCATTGACATGTGACTCATCTGCAATCGACGACCCAGAATCTTGGTATTTTGGTTAAATCATTATTTAAATTGAATTATATATGTAGTTAAGCCCGACAGGACATTGGCTCGTGCGGCAAAAGAGAAGGCAGAACTGTTCGCGAATATCTTTGCCAGCAACTCACGTCTGGACACAAGCAACGCAGTTCCAACTTCTCTACCTCCCTGTGGTACTTCAATGTCAGAGGTCCACATTACTAACAAAGAGGTCCTCAAAACGTTGCGACATCTGGACGTGAACAAAGCCAGTGGACCTGATGGTATTCCAGTTGTCCCAGTGCACCCGAGTTGTCTCCTGTTCTGACACGCTTGTATCGCCTCTCCTTGAAGACTGGAATAGTTCCCAAATCCTGGAAGCTTGCTAACGTGCAGCCCGTGCCGTGTTGATCCTGTCAATTATCGACCTATTTCAATTACCTCCATACTCTGTAAGATTATGGAGCGTATATTGAACTCGCACCTCTTGGCATACCTAGAACATAACGATCTCCTTAGCGATCGACAGTACGGGTTTCGCCGAAATCGGTCGACTGGGGACCTTCTAGTGTATGTCACACATCTATGGGGTGAGGCCCTCGAGAACAGTGGTGAAGCACTCGCGGTTTCGCTCGATGTCTCGAAGGCTTTTGACAGGGTCTGGCATGCTAGCCTTATCAATAAGCTTCCTTCATATGGTATATCCCCTGGACTGATAGCCTGGATAGAAGACTTTTTGCGGGAACGGTCTTTGCGAGTCGTTATTGACGGCTGCTCATCGGAGGCTATGGCGATTAATGCCGGAGTTCCTCAAGGGTCTGTTCTGTCCGCAACTCTCTTTCTGCTGCACATAAACGACCTGCTCGAGCCCGGTCTCTTTGGGTATGCAGATGACAGCACAGTTGTGGAGAGATATCTGGCGCGTGTTCAGTCCAGACAGGATCAAGTACAGTCTGCTCGGGAGGCCATGGTAGAGCGTATGAATCTTACATTACAGGCAGTTTCTAACTGGGGCAATACCAATCTTGTGAGATTCAATGCCACCAAAACACAAGCGTGTCTGTTCTCCGCGAAAAGGAGCCAGTTCACCTTGGCTCCTAAATTTCAGAATGTATCTCTGGAATACACTGACCGCCTCCAGTTACTAGGAGTCGAAATCACGTCAAACCTTAATTTTGGGCGGTTCATTGAGTCTAAGGCTAAAGCCACTGTGAGGAGATTGGGAGTTCTTGCAAAAGTGCGGCGTTAATTTACTCCGGGACAGCTTCTGACCCTATATAAAGCTCAGGTCCGGTCGGCTGTAGAGTACTGCTGCCACATATGGGCTGGAGCTCCTAAATATCAACTGGCAGCCTTGGACTCTGTGAAGGGACGGGCCAAGCGGCTAATCGGTGATCCTGACTTGGTTACTACCAATTTGTCCAGGCTCGAACACAGACGTCGCGTGGCCAGTCTCTCGGTGTTCTACAGGTTACATTTTGGAGAATGTGCGAAGGAATTACATGAGTTAATTCCCCCTTCCCCTTTCCATCATCGGACAAGACGCACGGCGGGTCTCCATCCTTTTGTTGTCGATATACCCTGCATTCGGACGAAGCGTTTTGCTTCGTCGTTCATAATGCGTACAGCAAAGGACTGGAATAATTTGCCTGCATCAGTCTTTCCGTCCGATTACAATGTGGGTGTCTTCAAGAGAAGAGTGAATAGGCTCTTTCTAAGCTAGTGTGCTTAACAACAAAAACTACATCGCCACTTACCATCAGGTGGGGTTGTAGTTAAACGCTAGCTTATAAAGTTAAAAAAAATGTAATTTTAAATACTTGCAATGAACGCTTTTAAAATATCTTTCTGTTGGTATAAATGATTGAGATAACGTATTGATTTATGTGTTAAAACATAGTACAACTTTGCGTATAGTTAATTTGTTTAATTATTCAATTAATTACCTAACATGCACGTGGTAGTGGGCTTTGAATCTTAGGATTGTTAAATATTGATGCTATTTATTTATTACTTACTTACTTATCTATCTTCATGCATAGTCCCTGATGGTACCAGAGAGAACTGATCGCCAAGTGTCGCGATCCTTACCTAATCATACTCGCACGTCTATGTATCTAAGTGCTCTTGACCAATTCTCTCTTCGAGTAATTTGCTCATAAGGTCTTAGAAAGTTAGAGTCCGTCTACCTCGACCCTTTTTAATTTTAACTTTCGCGCTAAAGATTTTCTACGCCATTCGGTCATCATTCATTCGCTCACTGTGCCAAAACCATCAAAGCAAATAATTTATAATAGTAAATTAATGCGTTGTTAAAAGTATTTACAAGCCTCTCTCTTCTCGTGGGTGTTGTAATAGGCGTCTAAGGGAAACTTCTGAAAATGCAATGGCAACCGATATGGTTATCTCCGTATGATAACCATGTCGTCAAATACGTTATGTCAAATACCAGACCTGACTATAATTGAGAAGAGTGGTTACGGGCAGCAGCGTCTAAATTACGATGTCTAGAGATCTTTACCCAAAAATAAGTATTTTATTTACTCTTAAGTTTATAGTATCAATCTAAAATACTCTTTTTCAAATACATAAGGTTATCAAAGGTATTAATATAACGAGAGTCAAAACAGAACTTGGAAAAAAACACAGGCCTGGTGCTGCGTAGTAATTAATTGTTCATGAATAATTGATAAATAAATAGGGACACCGTTAGGTATTCCGATTCCAAAGTAAATAGCTAAAGCAATTGTGTTATGGAATCGGAAACAACGAAGGTGCCACAAACACCCAGATCCGAGTAAATACATAAGAAGTGGTCCCACATTGACCCGTCCGATTATCAAACCGGGACATCAGACTAACGACACTTCAAAACCCGCAGTGAACACCTCTCTTCCACGGAGATCCTCAATAAAAAGCTTTCTGCGTGGACTCTAAATCTTTAGCATACTGAGCCGCGCAAACTTAAACTTCCAGTCTGTCTCACCTAAAACCATAACTCAACGTCAACATATTCCATTTAAAATAATAAATCGTCACGACACACGGAATGCGACGTCCGAATTTAGTTAATCCCGTCGACCTCTGTTGTGGGAAACCTGTGTCCCAACACCAGCCATAAACCAGCTCGAGCTCGGATGTCAAAGGCCGTAGGGACACATTAAAACATCCTCATAAAGCGATTTCTAATCAGGGCTGTCAATTAAAAACTATTTCGGTTTATGAACGATTTATATCGATGACTTGGACAAAAGACAGCGACGGGATCACCATCTGTCACGTTGTCCCAAAAAGTGTCTTCGGTGGATGGTGGGTCGAAAAGACTTAATCGTCGAGACCTCTGTCTACCCCTGTATAGGGAATGGCGTGAAGATATATTTATACATTGTCAACGTCAAGAACCATTCATTCAAGATCAATAGTAACAAAATGTCAGATCCACTTGATAATTGTTAACCATTAATTATAACATTTTATGTTTATTATATAGGTATAATTATTTAGGTTCTTACTCTCTCGCTAATTTCATCATGGCAATACGTGCGCATTCAATTGTTCATATACAAAATTTTATATATTCTTTCACTTTCTCAATACTGAGGTAGACAGAGGCCTAGACAAATAAGTTCTTTCGACCTACCTGTCACCGAAGACATTTCGACAATGTCTGAGTATGTTGCCATCTTAATGTCCAAGCCAACGATATAATTCGTACATAAGTTTATGAAAACCCCTTGGTACGAGACTGCCACCTGGGGATCGAATTCCGGTCTCTTGACCCGTAATTCTCCTTCGATTCAAGAGACTGGCTCGTACCAGTAGGTTTAAAAGAAATCTTATGAACGATTTATATCGATGACTTGGACAAAAGACAGCGACGGATCACCATCTGTCACGTTGTCCCAAAAAGTGTCTTCGGTGGATGGTGGGTCGAAAAGACTTAATCGTCGAGACCTCTGTCTACCCTGTATAGGGAATGGCGTGAAGATATATTTATACATTGTCAACGTCAAGAACCATTCATTCAAGATCAATAGTAACAAAATGTCAGATCCACTTGATAATTGTTAACCATTAATTATAACATTTTATGTTTATTATATAGGTATAATTATTTAGGTTCTTACTCTCTCGCTAATTTCATCATGGCAATACGTGCGCATTCAATTGTTCATATACAAAATTTTATATATTCTTTCACTTTCTCAATACTGAGGTAGACAGAGGCCTAGACAAATAAGTTCTTTCGACCTACCTGTCACCGAAGACATTTCGACAATGTCTGAGTATGTTGCCATCTTAATGTCCAAGCCAACGATATAATTCGTACATAAGTTTATGAAAAACCCCTTGGTACGAGACTGCCACCTGGGGATCGAATTCCGGTCTCTTGACCCGTAATTCTGACCTCGATTCAAGAGACTGGCTCGTACCAATAGGTTTAAAAAAAATCTTATGAACGATTTATATCGATGACTTGGACAAAAAGACAGCGACGGGATCACCATCTGTCACGTTGTCCCAAAAAGTGTCTTCGGTGGATGGTGGGTCGAAAAGACTTAATCGTCGAGACCTCTGTCTACCCCTGTATAGGGAATGGCGTGAAGATATATTTATACATTGTCAACGTCAAGAACCATTCATTCAAGATCAATAGTAACAAAATGTCAGATCCATTTGATAATTGTTAACCATTAATTATAACATTTTATGTTTATTTTATAGGTATAATTATTTAGGTTCTTACCCTCTCGCTAATTTCATCATGGCAATACGTGCGCATTCAATTGTTCATATACAAAATTTTATATATTCTTTCACTTTCTCAATACTGAGGTAGACAGAGGCCTAGACAAATAAGTTCTTTCGACCTACCTGTCACCGAAGACATTTCGACAATGTCTGAGTATGTTGCCATCTTAATGTCCAAGCCAACGATATAATTCGTACATAAGTTTATGAAAAACCCCTTGGTACGAGACTGCCACCTGGGGATCGAATTCCGGTCTCTTGACCCGTAATTCTCCTTCGATTCAAGAGACTGGCTCGTACCAATAGGTTTAAAAGAAATCTTATGAACGATTTATATCGATGACTTGGACAAAAAGACAGCGACGGGATCACCATCTGTCACGTTGTCCCAAAAAGTGTCTTCGGTGGATGGTGGGTCGAAAAGACTTAATCGTCGAGACCTCTGTCTACCCCTGTATAGGGAATGGCGTGAAGATATATTTATACATTGTCAACGTCAAGAACCATTCATTCAAGATCAATAGTAACAAAATGTCAGATCCACTTGATAATTGTTAACCATTAATTATAACATTTTATGTTTATTATATAGGTATAATTATTTAGGTTCTTACTCTCTCGCTAATTTCATCATGGCAATACGTGCGCATTCAATTGTTCATATACAAAATTTTATATATTCTTTCACTTTCTCAATACTGAGGTAGACAGAGGCCTAGACAAATAAGTTCTTTCGACCTACCTGTCACCGAAGACATTTCGGACAATGTCTGAGTATGTTGCCATCTTAATGTCCAAGCCAACGATATAATTTTTACATAAATTTTGAAGAAGAAGAATTCGTTTCTTATGTTTACGCGAATGCTACACATATTAAATAAAATTATTTTTGGATTTTATCGACTTCTTATTACTTTTTTAGAAACTATTTTTACTTCCCGTCATTTCGTGAGTCCTCCTGTGACCACGGATGCTGTAAAGCATTCGATCGAATTCTCTATCGAAAGATTCGATAGAGAATTAGACCAGACGGTTATTGTGTACTAAATGCCGTATTTCGGTAAGTTATTTACGTCATGTTTGTTACACTTTAATGTGCGCTCACCTTTACGATTTAATCTATTAATCCAATGTGCCATCTATAGCCTAGAGATTAATTAAAACATTATTAATCTTACCACTGTTTGCTAACGTTAAAGTATTTGTAACATTTGAATAATTAAATAGCTTTCATTCCTGTGACCTAGTATCAAGATTTATATCACAATTATACTGAAATGATAATCTTAATTGCTTTCTAGATTAGTTGCTACCAATTGGATTATCTTATCCATTAGTCAGAATATAGGGAGCCGGTGGTTCGGTTTGAGGCTGGCAGGAATATATCTTTCTGGTGTTAATAGACTATGACGTTTTATTATGTTTAATAATTAAAGATTTTTTAAATGATATTAGACTGAGAGTTAATACCTATATATCTAAATAAATTTGAAATATTAAACTACTTTTTTATATTGAACATTTTCCAAATTGTAAGAGTAGTTTCCAAGAATCGAATATATAGGGCACTGATTCAGGTATAACGATATAACAACGTGAGATGAACACTTTTTAGAAGTTTTTAGACAGTTAAGTCTAAATTGTTAAAAATGTTAAAAGTCTAAATTGTTAAAGAAATTATGGATATATATCCATTTCTTATTTCACAACCTTACAAAGTCCATTTTAGAATATAAGTCCCACTTAGGTAGACTTGCCACATTCGTGCTCGCTAATTGCTTTCGCCATCGATGTCACACATGCCACAGACATGCCGCACATCTCCGGACATGTCTTCATATGGGCCGTCTTTCATATGTCCTCATACGTCCAGATGTCCGGTTTGACAGCCGCCCCAGATGGCTGTCAAACCATACAAAAAGAATTTATAGGGAGTCAAGCAAACGCGCTGGGAAAGATAAGCAAGTATCGGCGCTTTCCTCGGAGGCTCTGGCCATATAACCGAAAGGTTGGTGGGGCCATGGCTGATGGTGAGTAGGCCCTTCGCATAGTTCCTACTGTCTGTCCACGAAATTCTGATCTTGGTCTTGAAAACGGTTATTCCTGCCTTTAAATTTTTTTTATGTTGTTCGTTTAGCCGTCTCTTCCAGAAAATTTGACGTCCCGATAGTTAAGTTGCTAGTGACCATGCCTTCGAAGTATAGGGTTGCGCTCTGGGTTGTGCACCGATACTGTATAGGTAGGTCAAAAAGGAAAGTATACAATAAGTAAGTAAATAAGTGTGACATAGACGTGACGACCTCCGTGTTCGAGTGGCGTACACACCGGTTTTCACACGGGTTTTGGTGTCGCAAGCTCTGAGTTCCCTGTATGGGTACCCTGGTTCGATTCCCGGTCGGGTCAATGTAGAACGTGTGCTTAAGCTGTTTAATTTGGGATCAGAGCAATTTATGTGATGTTTGCCTATATCTATATATATATATATATATATATATATATATATATATATATATATATATATATATATATATATATATATATATATATATATATATATATATATATATATATATATATATATATATATATATATATATATATATATATATATATATATATATATATATATATATATATATATATATATATATATATATAAATGTGTATATTTAAGAGTCAAAATCTCAAAGCAGTGCTTGTTTACTATGAGATTTATTATTAATTCTATTTTATTCAAGAGCGTTCAACCGAATCGTGCATTGAGCATTAGTTTAATTAAGTAAATAAATTAGATTAATGGCGATCAATGGTGCCGTGGCTCCGTGATTTGTGACCGTCGCCGGCGATGCGCCAACGGATTAATTATCCGACAATTCCTATCAATATACGTCTACGTGAGATCGTTATTTTGACGACCACCGTGAACGGGTGGCGTGCACAACGGTTTTTATGTTGTCATCTCTGAGGTCCCGTGTTTGATTCCTGGATGAGTTAATGTTGAAAACCACTTTTTCTATATTGTCTCGGGTCTGGGTGTTTGTGGTACCTTCGTTGTATCTGATTTTATAACACATGTGCTTTAGCTACTTACTTTGAGATCAGAGCAATATAAACTATGTATCTATTCATTTATTGTCATAAGTAGATGCTGATTTCACGGTAACACCTTGCTGATTTACGTGCGGGTTCAACAATTTTGATACTGGTGTTTTTAAAATTTTGACATGAGTGCTTTAAATTTTCTTCAATAGTGGAAAGCAATTTAGGAACTTGTGAATATAATTGGGGGATATAGTTTGATGTTGGTGCTATAGTCTTTGTATTATGTGTGGTGGAAGACCGCCAATCTATTTTTATAACCATGACAATAGCATTGCATACATTATTTTCAATGTGACTTTTCATTTAATCAAAGCAAAATAAAATAACATTTACTAATTTTTCAACCTTTGCCTTTGCTGTTGCCGTGGTTACCGGTAATTTTATGGGTCTCCTGAGTTTCCTTAAGGAGCCACGTTGACTCGAATAATCATTTGGTCCTACATCACACCAAAATCCATAGATTTATTATTAATCACATATGTATAAAATTACTGTGTGGTAACGGTGTAAGAATATTGCCACTCTCTTTCTTGTTTTGGATGTTGTAAGAAGCGGCAAAGGGAAACAGCCTTGAACATCGTTATGGCAACCGATAGATGCGGGATAATCACCTCTAAAAATAACAGACCAAAATAATCAGACCGCAGAGATGGGCAGCAGCGACAGAGGTGCGAGTGGTCTGCTACTGCGATCGCCAATTTGCTTGCGAAGCGTGGCAATTAAGACATATCCTCCCAATGGGAGAGGCCTATGTCCTGCAGTGGACTTAAATAGGCCCTTATGTATTTAAGTACGTATACGTATGTATTTACAAATAAAATATTTTCCAAAAAGGGCAGGATACCTACGGTGTTTCTTTCGCCGGTTTCTTTACCGTTACAGGAACCTTATTACGAAACGGTGGCAGATTAAAAACTTACTATCGATACACGAATATATTGTTATTTTATACGTCTTAAAAAATCTAAAACTTAACAAGACGTCTCAAAAGGCACCCCCCTTTTGAGAGATAATAAGTTTTTACGTAAGTACCACAAGAGCTAAAACTACAACTTACAACGGCTAATAACGTTATCTGAACAAGTTATAACTATGAACAACGGTAAGCCGTCTAAATAGAGGTAGAGCTGTACTGCATACGCTTAGCGATTTGAAGCTGCGAAATAATACGTTGGTATTAATGGCGAACTCGTGCGTGTAATCGCTTTTGTGGTATCCCACGATATTAAACTAAACGTGATGAATACGGTAAACAGTGCTGAATCGTAGTTTATACTCCTTAGTACTAACGTAGTCTCGGTATCCAGTGGTTGGGAGAGTGAAATTCGAATCAGGAGATTCTAATTCGATCTTCGAAGGAATAGATAATTACTATTTAAAAATCGGTCTTAAAATTTGTCATTAAATTATGTCCTGTTATTCTAAAAGAATCATCATCTTTCCAGAATCTTCGAAACTTAGTCTAGGCCTACCTTTTTACCTTTAACGCTCTATATTTTCTTCACCATTCGGCCTTCACTCGAATGAGTAAAGAACAAATGAAGGAAAGAATATTCAACATGCCCAAACCATAGGACCATTATAAATAATATACAAATCCTACCAATATTCTTATAAATCCTGCCATATTGCTAAAACAAAACTATTACAAATGTGTTAAAACGCCCTCTATTTCTCACTTAAATACCGTTTATCATATGAGTCTGTAAAATATCTGTATTTCGTCCATTGTCGATATAAGTAAGAAACAGTTTAAAGTCACTTTTCACATCGAAGTCAAGTTGTCGCACGTAGGAACTGACGTGGAGTGAAGTGTGGTCGGCAGGTAGGCTTCCTCGATCCATTCCGTGTCACTTCCATTGACTGTTTGAAGGAAGTAGCTGGACGTTGCTATGTTGATTTGTGCGTATGGCAACCAGTTGTGTGGTAGCAACTGCCATTGATTTAAACTCACTGGATGTCGTAACACTATTTATTTTACAATTCTATATTTAAAATTTGTTAATTTTGCTAATATTTGTAAATAAGTCACGATAGCCGAGTGGTTGGGAGGTCGGAATTTCGAGTCGAGAGACCCGAGTTCGATCAGCCAGGTGGCAGGCTGGTACCAATCGGTTTTTCAAAACACTTATGCACGAATTATATTGTTGGCTTGGACATAAAGACGGCGACGGGCTCACCACCTGTCACGTTATCCCGAACATATCTTCGGTGGAAGGTGGGTCGAAGGGACTTAATTGTCTAGACTAGACCTCTGTCTACCCCTGTATTGGGAATTGCGTGAATATATTTTTTATTATTATTTATTCTAAAATATGTGTCTTTATATTGAAAGTTATCAGAAAAACTTAGTAAAATAAATAAAATAAATAATTAAATCTCTTCATGAATATTGTAAATACGGTAAGCGAAGGTAAAACGAAGTTACGTTTAAATTGTATTCTATATCCTTATGACCCACCTTGACCAACGACTACTCAGGATAACGTGCCATAAAGTGAGCCGTCTTGTCCAAGCCAACTGTATAATATATACATAGATATATATATTTATATGTGCGTATAAGTATCGACGATTCGAGTTCAAACATTAAAATTAATCACACAAATGTGGCGTTGGATTCGAACACGCAATCATTAGCTTCGAAGGCAGGTTCACTACAAAACACTAACTAAGACTGTAAAATAGTAGAAAAATATCTCCGAAATAATTCCATTATGATTAAAAGCACATCGCGACGTTAAATACATTAATAAAGCCAGAACGATTGAATCTAGCAATGAATTTGAATATATCAAGATGCTGCATCACCACAAATCAGTTTGCCGTTATCCAAGTAACCCATTACTTACTTGCAGTTCTGTACGCTGACATTTCCTAGGCGGTGGCGATTTAAATCACCACTGTATCGGGATCCGCGCCTGTTTTTATGGAATCGTGCCGATGCAGCGATACATGCATTAGTTAATCTAGTCTCAGGAAAAGATACGGAGCCAGGATCTAAATGTATCTGATATATTTATCTACGCGAGTCACATGGAGATTGTTGATGCTGGAGTGAATGTGTGAAAATCATTTTTCGCTTTTATTTAATAAATTAATATTATCACGCAATTTGAAGACACGCATCGTAGACAGAGTTCTAATCTAGACAATTAAGTCCCTTCGACCCACCTTCCACCGAAGATATTTTCGGGACAACGTGACAGGTGATAAGCTTGTCCAAGCCAACGATGTAATTGGTACGTAAGTTTTTGAAAACCCATTGGTACGAGCCTGTCACCTGGGGATCGCTTGATTCAAAATTCCGACCACCCAACCACTCGGCTATCGGCTTTTATTATACGTGTCTAATTTCTTATTTGACTTATTTCAAATTCATAATTCATTATGATTCGTATTAAATGATAACTCCGCTAATATTCAATATTGAAATATTTTTTTTTCAATAGTCAAGCGGAGAACGCAATGTTAAACAATGAGGGCCAATTACATGGTAACGACCACCGTGGACGAGTGGCTAGACACACCGGTTTTCAAGGTGTGGCGACACCTTGCTCAGAGGTCCTGGGTTCGATTCCGATCGAGTCAATGTAGAAAAAACGCTTTTTCTACATTGTCTCGGGTCTGGGTGTTGATGGCACCTTCGTTGTTTCTGATTCCATATTACAAGTGCTTAAGCTGCTTACTTTGGGATAAGAGGATTGTCCCTATCTATCTACGAATTTATTATTATTTATTAATTTCAATTACAGATTTTGAAGTGTATCACAAAATAAATTATGAAAAGAAATCTTGTACAGGTGTGTAGTTGTAAATGTATATTTCTCAACATTAACTCTATATTTCTGGACACAGACCTTAAAGGTTTGCCATAATCGCCAAGTTCGGCAAGCGTATTGACGATCTCAGTACCAGACACCTTGCACCTTAGACGCTGCTGCCTTTCACAGTTCTACTTACTTTGGCTTGTTATTTTTCTGGATGCTTAGCCTGCTACATTTCCATATACATTGATATTTTTTATTTTCTCTTAGTCGCTTCTTATAACAACTACGGGAAGAAAGGGGGTGGCATATTTATAAACCAATATCACCACGGCTATAATATAGAAATAGTATATACAGTTGTGACGACCTGATAGCTGAGTAGGTAGTGAAGTGTTTACGAAGTGGTTGCGGGTTAAAATCCCGATAGGGGCAAACATTTGTGTGATGTGTGAGATTTGTGTGTGAGTCATGGACATTATTATGCCGTAGAGACAATCGGTCCGTGGGGTCCACGCTCGATGCAGTTTCTAAAGGAACTGTATCGGCGACTTATCGTTGCCGCTGGTGATAAGAGGACTGGTTCTTTTCACGCTCAACGGTTAAGTCTAGCCATTCAACGTGGAAATGCAGCCAGCGCAGCTCTACGATTGTAATAGTTTTTAGTTAATAAGTATTGTAAATATTAACATAATTTTTTCTGACATAAATTTGTATTGAATATACTTATGTATTTATAAATATTTATATTTGTATACATATATAATGTATGTATAAATAATTTTGCTAGAACATTAAGACGGTGATAAGCTCACCACCTATCACGTTGACCCAAACAAGAATCGAAAAGACGATCGATAGGACATTGTCTACACTCTGTCTACCCGGTATGGAAAATTGCGTGAAGATAAAAAAAACTATACATTGTTATAACACAGTAATAGAACAAGACAAGTTATCGGCCCTGATTTTAATATCATGCGTCCACGTCGCACTTTAGATGCAGGGTTTCCGCTATTTGCGATAGCTCGTGATAGTCCGTACCCAATTTATGGTTTCAGCGCATACGTGGTTTTAATTATACCAGAAAGAAACGCTTCACTATCTGCGACACGTTTCCGATCGCTATCATTTAAATGGGTGATATTTTTAATGGTTATTGTTCCTAGTGGCTAAATGCCACAATTGTTCAAATGCCACAATTGTTCAAATAGCTAATCCTAGCTCATGTTGTTCAGAGACTTGAGAATACACTAAGACCCGTTTTATTTGAGAATAAATATAATGGAGTAAACAATGTTTCTGTTTTACCAAATAACTATCAAGCTATAAGCTTACTATACGAGAATAAATCCCATCCTTTCATCTGTTTCGACTATTAAACTAATAAACTCACGAATAGTTGTTACACCCTTAATTTTTTTGTTTACTGATTTTCTTTTGTGTTTTATTTATTTCATTCAGCTTTTATATTTTTGACTATAATCTGAAGTGTCGGAATAAATGTCTTCATGTCTTTATATGTTCTGCCGTTATCCAGTATTATTCCAATATGACAGCTGATCATTGTTATTGGCGTAAATATACGATATCAGCTGTCTACAAAACATATCACTGACGTGACGCGTTGACAGATATTGCGACAAAATTAGGTTTTCATCGTAATTCGAATCGTTACAGCTGAAGTGCTACGTACAAATTTTCGTCGTGTTAACTAACAGTCATTCATTCATTCATTCATTCAAGGCTAGAAATGTTTACACTAAGGTTAGCATATAATTGGCAATGCGTGGTAAAATAAAATTAAAGCTATCCGGAGAATAAGATATAAGTATAAAATTATTCTAGTTTAAAAACAGTAAAATTAGTAAATAAGAATAATAATAAATGTACGTGATGTTATCCCTATGTATGTATGTAACATAGATAGGGACAACGTCACGTACATTGCTCTCATTTCAATGTAAGCAGCTAAAGCACTTGTGGTATGAAATCGGAAACAACGAAGGCACCACAAACACCTAGAGCAGAAAAATGCAGAAAAATTGTTTTTTTTTACATTGACCAGTCCGGGAATACAACCCGGGACCTCAGAGATAACAACACCTTGAAAACCGGTGTTTAGGCCACTCGTCCATATCATGGTGTTTAATGTGAGTTACATATAAAATACGTGATTTGTTTGTTACGTTATATTACATAAATTATTATTACAATTAAGTTACTCACTACTTATTTTTATGACAAGCCACTAAAAAAGTCATTTCACAGTTAGTTAATGAATAAAAAAGTTGTGAACACGACTTTGGTATATCGCGACAAGCCCTTAAAGGGTGGACACTTGTATCGCGTGTCTCGCTCGAAGCTTTATGTAAATCTTTATTGATGGTAGTAAGGAGACAGTGGTTGGTATCGCTTAATCGGTTCATACTTATGCTACGTCGAAGATTTATCCGTTATTGTTAGTTCGCTGAAGCTAAGCTTGTGTTAAACCTTGTGTTTACTCTTGTTTAAATAATGTCTAACAGCTTCTTTACGACATTTCCAATACAGGGGTAGACAGAGATCTATGAGAGGAGTATTGAAGGAGTCGAGAGGAAAAATGTTATAATTTATTCTAGGAATACATATCTGTGGGAATTTCAATGTAATGAGTAGTTTTTGATAGTTTAATTAATTAAATTACTTGAAGTTAAAATTCAATATTTATTTCGATATTTTTGTGATATTTTTTCGGGGAAAGAAATTAAATTCCTACCATCGATTCGCATGATAGCCGAGTTGTTGATTGGCTGAAATTTCGTGTCGTGAGAATTCGATCCCCAGGTGGCAGGCTCGTACCATTGGTTTTTCAAAAACTAATGTACGAATTATATCGTTGGCTTGGACATAAAGGCGGCGACGGACTCACCACCTGTCACGTTGTCCCGAAAATATCTTCGGTGGAAGGTGGGTCCTAGGGACTTAATTGTCTAGACTAGACCTCTGTCTACCCCTGTATTGGGAATTGTGTGAAGATATTTATTTATTTATTTTACCAGTTTTATTGCTATTTTCCTGTTATAAAACAATTAACATCGCGGGGCGCGTCTAGTTTCTGTTTAACTGGTGTTAGATATTATCTTCACATCTCATCGTTTTGTAAGCTTTTACTATGAATGCTATAAAATACATAATTGTTGCGTGTCACAATAGCTTACCGCAACACGTGTATTCTTGTTATAATGAGTCAGGTATGTACGGTGCACACCTGGCGTAAGTTCGAATATCTTTTTTTTATTTCACATCAAACCTTTTTCGGAAACGAAACTGTTCGAAATTTGATGAAAATTTATTTAAACTTTTTAGAGATTATTGTAAAATTACGATTCGTTATTAACGTTTAAAAAACCGTAAAACAGTTTTGAAAAAAAAGACATATTTGACCATTACTATCACAGAAATCAAACGAAAGAAATAACTTCGTACTTGCGAACATAAATAGCGATAAAAGTCCACTGCAGGGCTAAGGCCCCAAAGGATTTGTCTGCACTTCTATTTAATTTTTCTATCATTTAACAGCGTTTAGATATATTAAACTATAAGTATTACTGTCAAATAATTTTTCGGGACGAAGAATCCGAAAATATGTTGTTGGAAGGTGGGTCAAAGGGACTTAATTGTCTCGACCAGACCTCTGTCTACCCCTGTATTAGAAATTGCGTGAAGGTTATTTATTTATTAAAAGAATTTTAGTCTAAAACTAAGTTTTTTAATACTACTCCATCTTGTTTTTTGTTTTTTTTTTTTAAGTGTGAAATACGGGACAGTTTTTTGCCGTGATAATGTACAAGATAAGTACAATTTACTTACATAGATACACATATCATCTAAACATCCATGAGTCGAGCACTAATAATCAAGTAATTCTAAATAAATCTTTGTTATTTGTTAGCTGTGAAGCATTCTCTACAACAATGATAGGGTCGCGTGCGTGAGGCAGTTTATCATAGTGCCACTAGGGTAAGCTTCTTTGAATCGGCTGCCGCAGTTTTTCGATTTACCAACGATATCATAATTTTTAGTTTTCATTTGCATCCATTGCTTAAGTTGATGATATAGGGTTGACAATTCTAGAATTATTTTTTTAACTAAAAGTGTTTTTTAACAATTTTTTTATTTCTTCGACGACGAAAAGTTAAGTCTTCGTTGAAAGGTAGGTTTTAACGACTTAATTGTCTGGACCTCTGTCTACCCCAGTATTGGGATAGACGTAAAGATTTTTGCTTTTGCGTTTAATTACTACGCGTCTGTAAAGGTCTATCTGATTGTTAGAAATATATTTCCAATGCGTCAGAGTCATAAATTTATATTAACTATACACTTCATAAGAGTTGCGGGGTGGTATGGGCGTTAGATTTTACCATTACCCTATCATCCCGTGGGTGTCGTAAGAGGCGACTAAAGAAAGGCCTTCGAAAATGGAAGTGGCTACCGATAGATGACTGGATAACCATCTCGAGAAACATCAGACCAATCAGCTGTTTCTATTTGTTTTAATAATGAAATGATAAGAGGTCACGATAGCCGAGTGGTTGGGTGATCGGGATTTCGAGTCAAGAGACCTCCCAGAGAGTTCAATCCTCAGGTGGCAGGCTCGTACCAATGGGTGTTTCAAAAACTTATTTACGAATTAGATGTTTGGCTTGGACTAAAAGACGGCGAGGGGCTCACCACCTGTAACGTTGTCCCGAAGATATCTTCGGTGGAATGTGGGTCGAAGGGACTTAATTGTCTAGACTAGACCTCTATATTGGGAATTGCGTGAAGATATTTATTAATTTAATTTTTATTCTAATGATAATGATTATGACTTAGTTATTTAATCGTAAAGACATCATCTTGAGCGAAACCACAGGTAAAAGCTTTAAAAGCTAGATAAAAAAACTTACACCTACAACAACATAGATTAGAGTTTTAATCTAAATGAGACAGTTCTAATGCTAAATTAGTTTTAGTGTTTGCCGCGCAGAATCGACACTACGCGGATAAAATGTACACCGATACGGTCATTATGTACCTAACAAATAATTGTTGTTTCGAACCGTGACTGCAATCATTACGGGTACAGTTAGAAGACGAGTAGTGCTGTTAGGAGGCGTCGTAACACTGTAACGGCCGACTTTATGGACTATTTGATAAATGGCCTTCAATATAATATTTTGTAATATCATTATTTATTACAATCGATGAACTCGGACGTCTGTGAATTAATCAATCCGCTCTGTAATGGTATAAACGATCGTATAGAGTGGGCAAATTAATACTTATTTTTGATTTATAACTTCAAGCATTTTATCCAATGCTGGGGTAGACAGAGGTCTTGACAATTCGACCGAACTTTCATCGAAGCATATTTGAGGTAACGTGACAGGTGGTGAGTACATCGCGGTTTTGGTGTCCAAGCCAAAGCTACAATATAATAGTTACATTGATATACTACACAGATTTATTTATACTTATCCGTTGAAACGTTAGATGACCTCCGTGGACGCGTGGCCGAATACACCGGTTTAGCAAGGTGTCGCGATCTCAAAGTTCTCGGATTCGATTTCCGGATGGGTCTAGAAAAACCACTTATTCTACATTTTCTTGGGTCTGGGTGTTTGTAGTGCCATCGTTGTTTCTGATTTCATACCACAGATGCTTTAGCTTCATACATTGGGATCAGAGCCATATATGAGATGTTGTCCCTATCTATCTATAAGTCTATTTAAAATTAGAATTATATTTTAAGGGTTATTATGGGACTTGGCGGCTCGATAGAAAGCCTAGAAGTTTTGGGTTGTTGTTTATATATTATAGTAAGTAAATAGTATATTTGGCTTGGGCATTAAGATAGCAATAGTTCACCACCTGTCACATTGAGCTAAATACTCGCAATGTATGGACTTCATTGTCTATACCTCTGCCTACCCAAAATGGGAAATTGCCCGAGTGTCGAATTGTATTGACTCGAGCTGAACATTGTTGCGAGTGGGTTTGTAGTACAAAGGCATCCTCTCTTCATTATGACTCTTACACTAGTAAGAGACCACTTCTCACTTACATCATTTATTTCATCTTTCCTATTCTTTTAAAACTTACCGACTAACAACTCAAACTCGCTCGACGGTGCTTATATAGTGTCGTATTTAGATTCCCTTTTTATTTAGTAACTTCTAGTATGTTCTGAAATAAGAAACGAGTATTTTCTAGCACTAAGTACGATGTCCCGGAAAAGAATAAATTAAAACTACAATGATCTTTGAATAATTGAAGAATAGTCTTTGTCTAAGCGTTCACAGTCAAGATCGCTTAGACAAAGACTATGTCAGATCAGATCAATCCAGTATATTATTTTAAGGGTTATTATGGGACTTGGCGGCTCGATAGAAAGCCTAGAAGTTTTGGGTTGTTGTTTATATATTATAGTAAGTAAATAGTATATTTGGCTTGGGCATTAAGATAGCAATAGTTCACCACCTGTCACATTGAGCTAAATACTCGCAATGTATGGACTTCATTGTCTATACCTCTGCCTACCCAAAATGGGAAATTGCCCGAGTGTCGAATTGTATTGACTCGAGCTGAACATTGTTGCGAGTGGGTTTGTAGTACAAAGGCATCCTCTCTTCATTATGACTCTTACACTAGTAAGAGACCACTTCTCACTTACATCATTTATTTCATCTTTCCTATTCTTTTAAAACTTACCGACTAACAACTCAAACTCGCTCGACGGTGCTTATATAGTGTCGTATTTAGATTCCCTTTTTATTTAGTAACTTCTAGTATGTTCTGAAATAAGAAACGAGTATTTTCTAGCACTAAGTACGATGTCCCGGAAAAGAATAAATTAAAACTACAATGATCTTTGAATAATTGAAGAAATAGTCTTTGTCTAAGCGTTCACAGTCAAGATCGCTTAGACAAAGACTATGTCAGATCAGATCAATCCAGTATATTATTTTAAATTTAAAAAGTCACGATAGGCGAGTGTTAGAGTGGTTGGAATTTCGAGACGAGCGACCCGAGTTCGATCCCCTGGTGGCAGGCTCCTACTATGGGTTCTTTTTAAACTAAAAAACTTAAGTATGAATTATATATGGCCATTAAGACGGCGACAGACTCTCAACGTTGTCCACACCTCTGTCTACCCCGGTATAGGGAATGGCGTGAAGATATTTATCCAATTTAATGTACAGGAATATATAACTTTTTAAAAAATTAAGAAAGAAAGAAAAATTAACAAATATTAATAATATTTTTTTAAAATTCGTAATTTAAATGTTAATATTAATTTAAAGCAAGACACTATAACAATTTATAACGACAGTCAATTAAATGAAAAATTACAGAGTTCACAGAAATCAATTATTATTTTCTCCAAATAATTGCTTATCCAAAATATCAATTACTATTTGTTTGTGGTTATATCACTTCCACTAAAATTAATGTCTCGGTGCTTTCAATGTATCACGCCCACGTTGTCACCAAATATTTTCGAATTATGCAAAAGACAAACATGTGGATACACGATGATCTCTAGTTGACCCTTGTAATGTGGGCGTCAGTAATAGAATCTACGGGCGGCGGAACAATTACGTATATTTGTTTTTTTTTTTCATTAATTTAAAAAAAGAACAGAAATCATAAGTCGCCAGTACTGTGATTGTATTAGGATTTTAATGATTTGAGAATTCTATTTTATATTGTATTATATTACATTCTACAAGACTATTAAATTTATGAATATTTTTTTTAGAGAAACTGTGGAGATTATTTGATGTTGGTAAAATTTTTGATATAAGCCGAGATTAAACAGTCACGATAGCCGAGTGGTTGGGTGATAGGAACATAGTCTAGAGACCCGAGCTCGATCTCCAGTTGGCAAGATTGTACAAATGGGTTTTTTCAAAAACGATCGAACGAAAAACGATCGTACATAAGTACGCTTTATACCGCCGACTTGGAAATAAAGACGGCGACAGGCTGACCACCTGTCGCGTTGTCCTAAAAATGTCATCGGTGAAGGTGGGTCGAAAATACTTATTATCTAGACCTCTGTCTACCCCAGCATTGAGAAAAGCATATCGATATTTTTTAATTTTTACTATACAGATCAACGCATTATAGCTGTTTAAGATTGGACTGACTCAAACATTTCCTCAAAGATGATCTTGAGTCACAGGCAGCCCGGTAGTTACTTTTTCTTATGGGACATAATCTTACATTACGTTTGCTTCTAGGAGGGTGAAGGGAAGATCTCCGTCTAATTGTTACACATGACTTGTCGTGGCTGCTTAGTGGCCGTGGTTAACATCCACTCACTGTGAAACAGGAAGAATAGATTCTTCTCTCTGTCTGTCAATCTGTCAATCACAGGCTACATAGATATGGCCTGTGATTGACAACTAAAGTCACATACTCGTACGAGTATCACACAATACATATTGTGTGATACTGATATGTGACCTTAGACGCTTGTCGATAAATCACTGAGGCAGTGTACTTGTGTACTTTCTTTGCCCTCTAAAGCTGTGGTAGTTGCAGTAGAGAGGAGGTGAAATAGCGGTGCGCCGTGAGTCCGTAGCATTCTGAGAGGGTTGAGTTGAGGTCGCGTTTGGAGTTGAGTATCGGTATTACGTTACGTCTGGTTGGCGAGTTGCTGGCGAAGCCATGGTCCTGACCGACAGCGATGGTCTCCGGATGACAGATAGCCGTTGACCGTGTAAGAAAAGAGGGAGAGAAATTAGAAAACTTTGTATTCCGGCTTGTCTGAACGGGAGGCTGAGGGAAATGATGCGTTCTCCCGTAATGACACTGCTTAGGAGGTTAGGATGACTAATCACAGCAAAGACGGGACTTCAGTTAATTCACGTTAAAGCACCTCGCTCCCGCAAGGAGAAGGCATTTTCGCAAATATAAGCAAAATGGATATTACTCGAGAATTTTTAATTGTCAATAATTACCTGTTCTGTATACGTCACGATAGCCGAGTGGTTGGGTGGTCGGAATTTCGAGTCGAGAGACCCGTACCAACTGGTTTTTCAAAAACTTATGTACGAATTATATCGTTAGCTTGGACATAGGGACGGCGACGTGCTCACCATGTGTCACGTTGTCCCGAAAGTCGAAGGTCGAAGGGCTTAATTTTCTAGACTAGACCTCTGTCTACCCTTGTATTAGGAATGGCGTGGAGATGTTTATTTATTTATTTATTTACCTATTCTGTGAGAATCAATATCGTTGTGTTTTGATATTGAATTCTTCAGTCGAAAATCTCAGCAAAGCTCTTTAAGCAGCTCCCTGGATAATAATTCGTCTTTAATTTCGGAATTTTAGATCTTTAATTTCACCATCGCAAGTAACAATCTTCAATATTTTGCCTCAGCTGATTTCTATAATCGAAATAGTTCGTTATATCGTAAGGAGATTATAAGCCCCGTTAATAAGTAAATTATGATTATAATATGTTTAGACATGCCACATGTGCACGGCTTCGCTCAATAGATCGTGCTTCTAGGATTAATCGAGCGGTATGTGTACAAAAGAACCAATTGAGCATAAAATTCCATAGTATACGATTGTCGATCCTTTGTGAAATGCTATAAAGGCTTCATTCGTATGGCTACTAAGTAAAAATGACAAATAAGGATTAGATCATGTATTA
>JAGSMR010000007.1:7752500-7937500 GCA_029286605.1 Sericinus montela | reverse complement strand
TATATATATATATATATATATATATATATATATATATATATATATATATATATATATATATATATATATATATATATATATATATATATATATATATATATATATATATATATATATATATATATATATATATATATATATATATATATATATATATATATATATATATATATATATATATATATATATATAGATCGAGTTAGTGAAACAGGAAATTTAGGAGTTGTCATGATGATAATATGCGTTTTGAAAAACATGTAGTCAACACAGTAAAAAAATGCTTTATCGTTTGAAAACACTATATAAAATTAGAGACGTGCTAAAACAGAGGTACGTATAAATTTGTGTGAGTCACTGATCCTTTCTAAGCTTAATTATGCTGACGCTGTTTTAGGACCAAGGATTTCGGCGCGCTCTAGGAAACTCATGCAGCGAGTCCAAAACGCCTGTGCTCGCTATTGTTTTAAAATACCTCCTGTACACACATGTCACCCGTTTATTAACGGAGCTAAGATGTTAAAATGGACGCACGATGGAAATTACACTTTGCAACTTTATTATTCGGAACAATCAAGTGGAAAAACCCATTTATCTTTATGATAAATTAGATTGGGCTCGGGAATATTGCTCAAATATATAACTAGGGCCTCAAGCTACTTGTTGTTGGTACCCACTCATCATTCCGCTTCTTTCAAGGGAAGTTTTCGATATGCGGCAACTAAGTGCTGGAACAATTTACCACCCCCTTTTCGAAATCTGCATTCCGTATATAATTTCCGCCAAAAGTTAAAATTATTCCTATTAAACAAACAACTGCAGGAATAAAGTTTATGTTATCTTTGTTTCCTTCACTATTTGCCGTAGTGGATATATCTAGAATGGGGTATTTATCTCTCTTTTTATTTACATTAGTCATTCTTCTTGTTCATGTCAATGGTCATTGATCACTAAGTATATTAAAGGATAAGTATCTGCTGCCAAAAGTCATCATATATGATTGTATAAATATGTGTGTATACATACATGCTCAATATGTATGTGTATGTATAATATATATTTGTTAATGTTATGGATAGATCGGTAGTCGCTGCCCCCTGCGTACGCACCACATCAAGTATTATTATGTGAGTATTTATAAGTATATATATGTATGCATGTATATGTGTATATATTTTTGTATATTATATATTATGTATTATGAATATTTATATATTATTAGGCATGTACCTGGCAGTGCAGGTTTCATCCCAGCAATATACCTGAGTGGCTCACCTATTTTGGCACATTGCACTTCTGCAAAATGGCGATCGTATTTAATTTATTGTAAATGTCTGTTTTTTTTTTCACTTTATATTTAATTTTAAGTGCTAAAATAAATGTTTCTTTTCTTTCTTTCTTTCTTTCTTTCAAATGCCGACCACCCGACCACTCAGCTAACTTAACTTATTTTTTTTTTGATAAAATACAAAATACGAAAGTTCTAAATTTTTAAATTTATTTGAAATTGCGAGGCGTCGCCTCAGCAACTCTCGCCACGCCGAAAATCAAGTTTACCTTCGCCTATAGATGTTTCAAAAACCCATTGTTACGAACCTACCTCCTAGCGATCGAACCCGGATCTTTTGACTCGATTTCCAATCACCCAACAACTCGGCAATCGTGACTTACTTATGTCTTCGAAGTTCGTAGAATGTTCGGAACGAATTATTCATTATTACGGATTTTCAACACTTTACCTCTGTTATGCACGCTGTTGTGTTTTTTATTATTATTATTTGTGTTCGTGTAATGGTCGGTAGCCAATCCCACCTAGGATGGTCATTAGCCACACAGATGGTAAAATAAGATAAGAAAACATCATTTTTACCGTTCTCGTTTTTATAGAGCGTGATATTAAATAATGATAATTGTTTTTACTCGATTGTCCAAGATTGCTGTATAAATAAATATACATATATTAATGACCGTCTGCAAAAATAGTCAAATCACATTTTACGCCTTTTACGGACGCAGTTTCTTCAAAACCTTTCTTAGCTTCTATTCAGCGAAAGGAATGCCTGTATCAAAATTCATTATTTATTTATTTTGCTGGATTACTTTCACATAGATTATGTTGTTCCAAAAAAGATTCAGAACTCTCAACTATTATCTCTACTCAACCCTCCTATGTTATAAACATGTCACTGATAGTTTCCTATAACTATCCAACTTGATATAAAAGAGATATATAACAATTTAACTGACTTCAGAAGAAGAACTGCAATATATAGACATATGTATATATAAAGCTTTCCAATCAAATGTACGAAAATTTTAGACGTATATATGTTTGTTCTCACATTTCACAAGTCACGATAGCCGAGTTGTTGGGTGGTCGGAATTTCGAGTCGAGAGACCCGAGTTCGATCCCCGGGTGGCAGTACCAATGAGTTTTTCATAAACTTATGTACGAATTTCATCGTTGGCTTGGACATAAAGGCGGCGACGGGCTCACCACCTGTCACGTTGTCCCGAAAATATCTTCGGTGGAAGGTGGGTCAAAGGGGCTTAATTGTCTAGACGAGACCTCTGTCTACCCCTACCGTATGGGAATTGCTAGAGGATATTTAATTTTTTTATATTTTAATTGCAGGCAAAAGCATTTCGACACTAATTTTATAAAATGTTATCTATACTACGTAATTTATTATAAGAAACAAACAGGAGAGGTTACTGATAAGAGAAATTTATTATTTTCTTATCTAATGTTGTACCTTTTTAATTGCTTGCAAACCTTTTAATATCAGCGGAAACATTTAATCGAATTTATTCTTCGAATTATATAAATTTAGATATGAACTAACTCAATTTTGAAGCGAAAACAAATCGTTAGCCGCTAAACTGCAGTAAACTTTACCTTGAATGTTATATTTTATTAGATGGTAATTTGTATGGGAAGTAATAAACAAAATTAGTATTTTGATATGTTTCTGTGTACGACATGTTTCCGATTTAGTTATCTCACCTCCTGTAAGTGCATCCTGCAAGTGTTTTTATTGCAACCACTCGGCTATCGTGACTCATAAATAAATTAAATTAAACTAATAAATATCATCACGCAATTCCTCATACAGGGGTAGACAGAGCCTAGACTGTTAAGTCCTTTCGATCCACTGCCACCAAAAAAGACTATTTTGGCACATTGCACTTCTGCAAATGGCGATCGTATTTAATTTATTGTAAATGTCTGTTTTTTTCACTTTATATTTAATTTTAAGTGCTAAAATAAATGTTTCTTTTCTTTCTTTCTTTCTTTCTTTCAAATGCCGACCACCCGACCACTCGGCTAACTTAACTTATTTTTTTTTTGATAAAATACAAAATACGAAAGTTCTAAATTTTTAAATTTATTTGAAATTGCGAGGCGTCGCCTCAGCAACTCTCGCCACGCCGAAAATCAAGTTTACCTTCGCCTATAGATGTTTCAAAAACCCATTGTTACGAACCTACCTCCTAGCGATCGAACCCGGATCTTTTGACTCGATTTCCAATCACCCAACAACTCGGCAATCGTGACTTACGAACGTCTTCGAAGTTCGTAGAATGTTCGGAACGAATTATTCATTATTACGGATTTTCAACACTTTACCTCTGTTATGCACGCTGTTGTGTTTTTTATTATTATTATTTGTGTTCGTGTAATGGTCGGTAGCCAATCCCACCTAGGATGGTCATTAGCCACACAGATGGTAAAATAAGATAAGAAAACATCATTTTTACCGTTCTCGTTTTTATAGAGCGTGATATTAAATAATGATAATTGTTTTTACTCGATTGTCCAAGATTGCTGTATAAATAAATATACATATATTAATGTCCGTCTGCAAAAATAGTCAAATCACATTTTACGCCTTTTACGGACGCAGTTTCTTCAAAACCTTTCTTAGCTTCTATTCAGCGAAAGGAATGCCTGTATCAAAATTCATTATTTATTTCTTTTGCTGGATTACTTTCACATAGATTATGTTGTTCCAAAAAAGATTCAGAACTCTCAACTATTATCTCTACTCAACCCTCCTATGTTATAAACATGTCACTGATAGTTTCCTATAACTATCCAACTTGATATAAAAGAGATATATAACAATTTAACTGACTTCAGAAGAAGAACTGCAATATATAGACATATGTATATATAAAGCTTTCCAATCAAATGTACGAAAATTTTAGACGTATATATGTTTGTTCTCACATTTCACAAGTCACGATAGCCGAGTTGTTGGGTGGTCGGAATTTCGAGTCGAGAGACCCGAGTTCGATCCCCGGGTGGCAGTACCAATGAGTTTTTCATAAACTTATGTACGAATTTCATCGTTGGCTTGGACATAAAGGCGGCGACGGGCTCACCACCTGTCACGTTGTCCCGAAAATATCTTCGGTGGAAGGTGGGTCAAAGGGGCTTAATTGTCTAGACGAGACCTCTGTCTACCCCTACCGTATGGGAATTGCTAGAGGATATTTAATTTTTTTATATTTTAATTGCAGGCAAAAGCATTTCGACACTAATTTTATAAAATGTTATCTATACTACGTAATTTATTATAAGAAACAAACAGGAGAGGTTACTGATAAGAGAAATTTATTATTTTCTTATCTAATGTTGTACCTTTTTAATTGCTTGCAAACCTTTTAATATCAGCGGAAACATTTAATCGAATTTATTCTTCGAATTATATAAATTTAGATATGAACTAACTCAATTTTGAAGCGAAAACAAATCGTTAGCCGCTAAACTGCAGTAAACTTTACCTTGAATGTTATATTTTATTAGATGGTAATTTGTATGGGAAGTAATAAACAAAATTAGTATTTTGATATGTTTCTGTGTACGACATGTTTCCGATTTAGTTATCTCACCTCCTGTAAGTGCATCCTGCAAGTGTTTTTATTGCAACCACTCGGCTATCGTGACTCATAAATAAATTAAATTAAACTAATAAATATCATCACGCAATTCCTCATACAGGGGTAGACAGAGCTCTAGACTGTTAAGTCCTTTCGATCCACTGCCACCAAAAGACTATTTTGGCACATACTCTGAACATACACTGCACTAATACTGAAATAAGTAGCCAAAGAACAGAAAAGTGTGTTTTTCGACATTGATCAGACCGGAAATCGAACCCGCGACATCAGAGATAACGATACCTTGAAAACCGGTGAGTACGCCACTCGTCCACATAGGTCGTTATGCTTATGTACAGTTGCAACATGCTGACCTGTAATAAGGGTACTGGGAGAAGATAAAAAAGACAAGGGTGGATTTGAGCGTCTCCGGTGACGTCACCCAAAGGAAACGCAAAAGCATATTGTGTTTTTTCTTCACGCCAGTACCGTACGACGTCGTGGTAAATCCCCGGTCAAGCCGGCCCACGTATGCAGCAGAAAATCTACCAGTTGATTTTAACCTGCTCAAACATTAACAGATTTTAAAATTTTTGACCTCTGTCTTCCCCTATATTGGGACTCGAGTGAAGATATTTATTTAGTAATCAAAACCCAGGTAGAAGTGTAGATACTTATATACTTGTTGAAGATGAGAGTTGAGTGTTTAATTGATATTATTAAATTACATTGTTAAAAGACTAGCTCGGAGTTTTTTTTTATATTTACTGACAAAGTTTTTTCGCGAAGTCGTAACATTTCTGCCGAATTTAGCTCTTTGTTCATACATATAAATCTTGAACTGTAGGAGTGGCAGAGGACCGGCTCGTTAAAATACCTTAATCGTATCCCAGGAGCGACCTCATTATAGCGGTCGTTTGGGGACGGTCCGTGAGAATCGACGACTAATTAAGCCAAATCATTTGCTTGAATGTTGCACCATTGAGATATGCTGCGAAAACACAATGCTATAGTGACTCATTGAAGAATCTATTCTATTTCCATTCTTATTTAGAAATAAACATCTTCACGGCATTCCCAATACTGGAGTAGACAGAGGTCTTGACAATTATTTGTTTATGTACAAGCCAATGATATAATTCGTAATTAAGTTTTTGAAAAACATATTCGGCTATCGTGGCCATTGCAAAAATATCTATTATCTTACCTGTCTGTCGTCTTCTCTAGGAATGGAAAATATTATATAGTATTAAGGTGAATATGGTGCGGCTTCCTAGACCATTTAATTACCTAGACCTCTGTCTACCCCAACTTTAGAAAAAAGTTAAAAAAATATTACACATAAATACTACACAAAAATACTTTTGTATAAATATAAGAATAATTATTTCTCTTTCTTAAATATTATTTAATATATTTCGCCAGTGAATCCAACTCAGGCTTGACTGCCTTTTTTTCAGTTGTATACTGCGTCAAGAAAGCATGACACTTGATAGAAACCGCTTACACTGCAAACACGCTAATTATGCACATTAGAACAAGATATAAATAAGAAAATTGAATCGATACAAATATTTACACTGCTTACCAAATTAAGATAAACAGATCCGGCAGGCGACAGTGAAATTGCTGACATAAACATCATTAAAGAAACATGCCTTAAGACATGGCCAATTACAGACGACCGTTGAGGATGTTGACGATATTGACCATAACAGGGTCTCAGGCCATTACCTTCGGTGACAAATTGCTATACAGTACCATCGCCTGTTAGAATTAATTAAGCACTTCTTGTATACGAAACTTAATTTTGTAAAATGAAGTTTCGGTAAGTTAAATAATATTAAAAGGTGTCGAGGTAGACCGAGACTAACTTTCGAAGACCATGCGAGCAAATTTCTCGAAGAGAGGAGGGTCAAGAGTACTCGGATACCTAGACGTGCATGTATGAAGAAGATGATGAATCTGAATGAAGCGAAAGAAGTATGTAGGGATCGTGACACTTGGCGATCTGTTATATATATATATATATATATATATATATATATATATATATATATATATATATATATATATATATATATATATATATATATATATATATATATATATATATATATATATATATATATATATATATATATATATATATATATATATATATATATATATATATATATATATATATATATATATATATATATATATATATATATATATATATATATATATATATATATATATATATATATATATATATATATATATATATATATATATATATATATATATATACATATATATATATATATATATATATATATATATATATATATATATATATATATATATATATATATATATATATATATATATATATATATATATATATATATATATATATACATATATATATATATATATATATATATATATATATATATATATATATATATATATATATATATAGTAAAACTAACTTGTTTAAAATTTATTAAGTTATTTGGATTAGTTAGATATTAAATTGAAGAGAATCGACGACTAATTAAGCCAAATCATTTGTTTGAATGTTGCACCATTGAGATATTCTGCGAAAACACAATGCTATAGTGACTCATTGAAGAATCTATTCTATTTCCATTCTTATTTAGAAATAAACATCTTCACGGCATTCCCAATACAGGAGTAGACAGAGGTCTTGACAATTATTTGTTTATGTACAAGCCAATGATATAATTCGTAATTAAGTTTTTGAAAACATATTCGGCTATCGTGGCCATTGCAAAATATCTATTATCTTACCTGTCTGTCGTCTTCTCTAGGAATGGAAAATATTATATAGTATTAAGGTGAATATGGTGCGGCTTCCTAGACCATTTAATTGCCTAGACCTCTGTCTACCCCAACTTTAGAAGAAAGTTAAAAATATTACATAAATACTAATAAAAATACTTTTGTATAAATATAATAATAATAATTTCCTTTCTTAAATATTATTTAATATATTTCGCCAGTGAATCCAACTCAGGCTGGACTGCCTTTTTTTCAATACAGTTGTATACTGCGTCAAGAAAGCACGACACTTGATAGAAACCGCTTACACTGCAAACACGCTAATTATGCACATTAGAACAAGATATAAATAAGAAAATTGAATCGATACAAATATTTACACTGCTTACCAAATTAAGATGAACAGATCCGGCAGGCGACAGTGAAATTGCTGACATAAACATCATTAAAGAAACATGCCTAAGACATGGCCAATTACAGACGACCGTTGAGGATGTTGACGATATTGACCATAACAGGGTCTCAGGCCATTACCTTCGGTGACAAATTGCTATACAGTACCATCGCCTGTTAGAATTAATTAAGACTTTGTATACGAAACTTTATTTTGTAAAATGAAGTTTCGGTAAGTTAAATAATATTAAAAGGTGTCGAGGTAGACCGAGACTAACTTTCGAAGACCATGCGAGCAAATTTCTCGAAGAGAGGAGGGTCAAGAGTACTCGGATACCTAGACGTGCATGTATGAAGAAGATGATGAATCTGAATGAAGCGAAAGAAGTATGTAGGGATCGTGACACTTATGATCTGTTATATATATATATATATATATATATATATATATATATATATATATATATATATATATATATATATATATATATATATATATATATATATATATATATATATATATATATATATATATATATATATATATATATATATATATATATATATATATATATATATATATATATATATATATTATATATATATATATACATATATATATATATATATATATATATATATATATATATATATATATATATATATATATATATATATATATATATATATATATATATATATATATATATATATATATATATATATATATATATATATATATATATATATATATGTATATATAATATATATATATATATATATATATATATGTATATATATATATATATATATATATATATATATATATATATATATATATATGTATATATAATATATATATATATATATATATATATATATATATGTATATATATATATATATATATAGTAAAACTAACTTGTTTAAAATTTATTAAGTTATTTGGATTAGTTAGATATTAAATTGAAGAGAATCGACGACTAATTAAGCCAAATCATTTGCTTGAATGTTGCACCATTGAGATATGCTGCGAAAACACAATGCTATAGTGACTCATTGAAGAATCTATTCTATTTCCATTCTTATTTAGAAATAAACATCTTCACGGCATTCCCAATACTGGAGTAGACAGAGGTCTTGACAATTATTTGTTTATGTACAAGCCAATGATATAATTCGTAATTAAGTTTTTGAAAAACATATTCGGCTATCGTGGCCATTGCAAAAATATCTATTATCTTACCTGTCTGTCGTCTTCTCTAGGAATGGAAAATATTATATAGTATTAAGGTGAATATGGTGCGGCTTCCTAGACCATTTAATTACCTAGACCTCTGTCTACCCCAACTTTAGAAAAAAGTTAAAAAAATATTACACATAAATACTACACAAAAATACTTTTGTATAAATATAAGAATAATTATTTCTCTTTCTTAAATATTATTTAATATATTTCGCCAGTGAATCCAACTCAGGCTTGACTGCCTTTTTTTCAGTTGTATACTGCGTCAAGAAAGCATGACACTTGATAGAAACCGCTTACACTGCAAACACGCTAATTATGCACATTAGAACAAGATATAAATAAGAAAATTGAATCGATACAAATATTTACACTGCTTACCAAATTAAGATAAACAGATCCGGCAGGCGACAGTGAAATTGCTGACATAAACATCATTAAAGAAACATGCCTTAAGACATGGCCAATTACAGACGACCGTTGAGGATGTTGACGATATTGACCATAACAGGGTCTCAGGCCATTACCTTCGGTGACAAATTGCTATACAGTACCATCGCCTGTTAGAATTAATTAAGCACTTCTTGTATACGAAACTTAATTTTGTAAAATGAAGTTTCGGTAAGTTAAATAATATTAAAAGGTGTCGAGGTAGACCGAGACTAACTTTCGAAGACCATGCGAGCAAATTTCTCGAAGAGAGGAGGGTCAAGAGTACTCGGATACCTAGACGTGCATGTATGAAGAAGATGATGAATCTGAATGAAGCGAAAAAGTATGTAGGGATCGTGACACTTGGCGATCTGTTATATATATATATATATATATATATATATATATATATATATATATATATATATATATATATATATATATATATATATATATATATATATATATATATATATATATATATATATATATATATATATATATATATATATATATATATATATATATATATATATATATATATATATATATATATATATATGTATATAATATATATATATATATATATATATATATATATATATATATATATATATATATATATATATATATATATATATATATATATATATATATATATATATATATATATATATATATATATATATATATATATATATATATATATATATATATATATATATATATATATATATATATATATATATATATATATATATATATATATATATATATATATATATATAGTAAAACTAACTTCTTTAATATTGATTAAGTTATTTGGATTAGTTAGATATTAAATTGAGGAGAAAAAATGTTTTTAAATTTTCAACTGACACGGGCGGAATATGAACCCGCCCATGTCAGTTTAATAACAAAAAGTTTAGCATAACTTATATGCTTTAAAATCATTAAAAAATTGCGTAATAAATAAGTTACATATGTCAATAATTTTATCCATTATTTGTTAGATTATGTAAATTTATATGTAAATATGATATGTATATTACAGCAGTAAATTAGCTCTGATTTTTTAAGTGTAATGAGTGAAGTGCTGTTAAAGTGTCCCAAAAAAAGTCGCGATAGCCGAGTGGCTGGGTGGTCGGAATTTCGAGTTGGGACCTCTGTCTACCCCTGTATTGGGAATTGCGTGAAGATATTTTTTAATTATATTAAAGCAGTAAATAACCTCTGATTTATAATAAGCGAGCACTGCAAAAGAAGCCTTTTTTAATGTGTGGAGAAATAGCGCTCAAGTGAGGGAAAGGATAAATAAGGGCGAGCTCGCACCGACTAAATCACCATAGTATTCGGCCTTAGTCGCATGTCACAAGAGCCGCGAAAATGCTTTCGCCCCCTTGATCTCATCCTCCCTGTCCTCCTCAGGCAGCGACTCTAAGAAGAGAGCATCCTTTTACATTCCTTCGGAACACGGAAGTGTTGACCTTCAATCCTGCCAGGGCCACAGAATCCTTCGAGACCCGGATGCCATGACAAAGGCTGTAGATTTATTATAATAAATAAATATCTTCACGCAATTCTTCACAGAGGTAGGCAGGGGTCTAGTCTAGACAATCAAGTCCCTTCCACCGAAGGTATTTCCGAGACAAGGTGACAGGTGGTGATTCCGTCGCCGAATTAAAAAAGACGTCGCTGAAAGAAGTAGATTTATTATACTTACTTCACCTAAATATTGTCTGAATCACTACCACACACACCTATTATTATTGCTAAACAGCAGAGTAAAAACCATTGTGTTCAAGTTTGAACGGTATAGTTTGTCTATTCATTTACAAATAAGTTGATAACGTAAACTAAGTTCAGAAGTTTTAAGGAAAAGAGAAAGAGAAATGGCAAGGAAAGAAGATGACAACGTACAACGTAACTCTACTTTTTATTGCTCCTATTACATCTAAAGCAATTAAGAATAAAAATAAATTAGTAAATAATCCATAACTCATGTGTTGTAGGTAATATTTTTTTAGTCTTTTAAACCAGTTCTTCACTTGCGCATCCCTCACAAAGATCATAAGGTAATAATACACTGATGCGCAGGCGCCACACCCGTGTCGTAAATAAAACCGATTAGGGTTGTAACAAATAATATCTAAATTTGATCCTAGATAATTTCAATTTTTTAATTGAAGACATTTTTTTTAAATATCTACAATTATTGAATTAGTTTATGCATTATAAAATCAAACGCTTTAACGAAAAGTAACCCGCCTATAATTTATCGGCTACATCATTCTTTTTCCCTCATATCTTAACAATTACGTAAATAAACACATATTTGGTTAACCTTATCAATAATGGTAATCTATATCGATATTTTGTCTGGCAACCCTACAACTGAGCACTTAATTGCATCAGTGCGCTCGAGTGAGTTCTGGTCGCGTTTTTTTAATCCGTTCACTCCGCGGGCAATTAACGCCGAGCTGCAAAGATTATCCGCCCGATTTGTTCTACCGATGTTCGTTTTAATTTGTGGATTTATTATCAATGTTGTCGTTAATATTATAAAGGTTGTAAAGTGACTATAGTAATTGCGTAATTGTTGTGATAATCAATCTCCTTAAAGTTAAGTGTTATAGTGGCCAGTATTATTGTAGGGCAAAGTTTATATTTTGAAAAAAAAATGTACAATACAACGTGAACAAAAATAATTAAAGGTTTATTCTTACTCGAAAAATAATCATTTAATGAAAGAATGAAATTAACTAAAATGATGTATAAAAATAATGAAGTAAATTTGCAACTTGTTAATGTTCGCGACTAGGCAAATGCCTTGTCCCATGTGCGATGCAATAAAAAAAAATATTTAGATCTTTGAGAAATATTAGTGGAAGGTAACATAGTTCCACGTTGTTTCAGTGCGGGTTGATATAGTCACATATTCGAAATAATTTTTTTAGTTAATTCAATAAGCCATTGTCCCAAAACAAGCCTCGGAGAAATGTTGGTTGAAAGTAATAAATTGTCTAGACCTCTGGTTAAACATGTATTAGCATATGCGTGAGGATAAAATATTCAAATCACATGTGTTTTTTACTGTTATTCTTCTCTAACATACACGTTTCCTCGCGAAGTTTTCCTTTCTTGCCGAGCATGTGATGAATTCAGCAATTGAAATTGCTACTAAAAGTTAAGGCGGCGTAGAATCCAACTTGAGGTCACTCAATTTCTGAAGCAAACTTTTGACTACTAGGCTATTAATATGTAAGTTGCAACATAAAAGTAAACTAAAATATGCTTTATTGCGCACGGACAAACATATAACAGTATTATTACAATTAAAGTGACATGGGTACAAAAGGCGGCCTTCTCTTTCAGGCAAACTCAGAGCAGACCTCTTTGTCTAGAATCGAAACTGGATCGAACATTTCAAACGAAAGCGGATGGGTTTCGCACAAAATTTTTATATGCGACGTAACTGGATCCGAACATTTTAAATGACGCTTTCAGGGGGGTTTCATATCTAAGTTTTTATACGTGATATGGTTTCAAATTTATTCAAAATAATTGTTGTTCTTTTTTAATAAAGTCGCAGGTTAGGACCCGCCTTTAAAGTCGCGAACCTCTCCAAAAGTAGTATTGCAGCTTAGTTTGAATGGTTAACAGAAAAGCGAGTAATGTTATTATTATTATTATATTTAGTCTTGCTAAAATTCTTTTAAGAAAATGGTTTTCCACATTGAACCCATCCGGGAAACGAATACGACACCGCAGAGCAGGCGACACCTTGAAAACCGTTGTACACGCAATTCGTCCACGTCATATTTTGTTTCAAAACTGTTGAGAATTAGATGAACATATATGACGCATATTATTTCATTTCAAAAAACATTTTTAGCATTTGCCTGCTGCAAATGCTAAAAATGTTTGTTGAAATTTTATTACGTTCATCAAACCATTTCAAAACAACTGCACCAGTCATTTGCATTTTAATATGGAGCGTTTGAGATAAGACATTATCAGATTTAGATGTCACAGCAATGTCCTGGCTACAGCTTCTAATGGACCATTGATTGTGAGATAGGAAACGTTTGACAGGCCCTCTCCCGCCCTCGTAAAAGTGAGAGGTTCTTTGGAACAAAACCAGTGTGGTCTCTATATTGGTCTCAGATCTTATTTCTTTTTAGTTCGGCGTTCGTGATTGATTTATTACTTCGACTGGACTTTTATTTTACGTATTAATTCTCAGTGATGAACTTATTAGTGACGTAATTAAGTTTTAAGGTTTATTGCTTTTTGATTTCTCTTTGATTATGGTAGAGATATATACTGGAACATTAGAGCATGTGGGAGTACATGTAAATAAGATCGATGTCAAACAAGACGCGCTCAAGGCTCGTTCTCCTGCAGACTTGCGCTCAATGTGCTTGCTGTCTTCTGGCCAGAAGAAAATTTAATAAATTAAAAATCAATAATTAATATTTAAAAAAAAAAACATAGAGAAACACGCCTTTGCAGCCGAACTAAAAATTTAACAATTTTCTATGACTTAAAAAAATAAATTGATTAAGGATAAAATCATTTAAATTTGATATTATTTTAGTTAACACATTTACTCAGTTCTTTTAGTCTCTAGTAACACCAAGATTTAAATCAAGGCTCTCAATAAATCCTGGTTATGTCGAAACTGACAGTCTCGCCCAAAAGTTGCAGTTGCGCATTGTGCGCCATAAACGTTTCTGGATAAATGGTTGGCCTCACGATTTGGAGCATAACCACTTGCAATTTACTCTATTGTTTATGTATGTATATGATGAATAAATCTGTAAGTTTTCTCAGAAATTGTTATTTAAAAGGTGCTCAAAAATAATGTATTTTTCTTAAAAGACATTATTTTTGAGCACCTCACACCTTCTCTCTTGAGAAACCATGATTGCCTTTCATTTTATGACATATATATTATTGTAACGTATGAGTTTAATAATATTTAATACAATATTTGCAATATAAGGAGTTAATTTGATCTTGTAAGTAAACAAAAACTAGAACACTATGAACATATTAAATTAAAACACTGTAAATATAAAATACTGTCAAATTCGTTAAAGTGGTTTTCAAGAAATCAATGTATACGACCATCGGTTCGTAGTTATATGTAGGGTACCCCGGTACCCCGTACTCTGTAGCTATATAGTCCAACTGGGATATCGAGTCCAGTTAGTGGTCACCCTGCATTCGAAGCTAAGGAATATGACTTTGAATCCAGTAAGGGCCATACATTTGTATGTTGAATATAAATGTTTGTACTCGAGCCATTGACGTTGCATGCATATAGCAGCGAATGCATATAGCATTGATAAATATTGATCTACGTAAATAAATAAATGTATAATAAACATATTTTACAATTGGCTTGGACAAAACGGCGATTAGCTCACCATAAGTCACTATGTCCCAAATAAGTTTCAGTTAAAAGTGGGTCGAAATGACTTCCATGTCTATACTGCTGCCTGCCGCAATATCGACAATTTCGTGAAGATATTAAATTATAAATTTAACATACATATTTATTACCATACCAATAATTGACCGTTTAATGTTATAAGACAAAAGAGGAACCGTTAGGAGCGCTTCAATTACACATCCGCTAGAATCACATTTCGAACCGTAAACGGCACGATAATTTCGCTCGGAAGCTGTTCACAGCTAATCGGAACAGCCCCATGACAACCCGGTGCAGATTAGTCTCACCGCGTTCCGTGGCATTGGCTTAATTTGCGTGCGGCGCAACAAGAAGACGTCTGTGTCGGCGGTGGGAGCGGACTGTGACGTCACGGCCACCGACCGCGCCGCGGCAACGGCGACGAATGCGTCACATCAAACGTCAACTAGGCGGATGCTGTCGATAGTTATGTCGTGACGTTATGTTTTACGAAGTGGATGTGCTGCTGGGTATTTCTTCTGATCTACATCTGAATATAACAGTCACGGTAGCCGAATGATTGGGTGCTCGAAATTCAAGTCGAGAGACGCGAGTTCGATCCCCAGGCGGAAGGCACGTAACTCATTGGGTTTGTGACAGGTAGTCTCAAAAATATGTCTTCTGTGGAAGGTTGGCCGAAAGGACTTAATAATCTAGACCTCTGTCTATCCCAGTATTGGGAAGACGTGAAGGTATTTTCTCTACATATGAACCTACACAATGATAGATTTCGCTGTGCGGTTACGACGTTAGAATATGCCGTACCCACTCTTCCCGTATCGTATATACCACCCAGGAAAAAGCCTTAATAATAACAATGACTTCCCACAAATGGCGGGGTGTCATTCTTAAAAAGGCTAAACGCTATTTAATAGTCGACCATGTATGTGTTTAAATGAATGTAGAAGTAATCTAGTGGTAAAGAGGCCGTGACGTGTGTGTATAAAGAAAATGAGTAGGGATCATGACACTTAAATTTACACGGAACTTTGGATGGATCTTCCTCTGGCTACCCCGTTGTCCCTGACGTGATGATATTTGTTGTATTTTTACACCCTCGTAGTTAGACGCTTACGCTTTGGATTTACTAAGTTTTGAACACTATAACATCTGTCGGTAGTCTATTGCATTTTAAGACTTGTCCTTTAGTCACCTCTTACGATACCTACTGAAAGTTTAGTGCTAAGAGGTATACACATACATAAAACCACGACATAAGTAAGGCATTAATATACTTAAATCATGAAATTTAATCGTTCAAAAAGGAGCATGAACCGACAATTTTCTCATAACGCAAAACGGAATGGTCCGTCTGTCCGTACCACACCTTAATGCGGTGCCCGGTTTTGCTACAGCGACACGCATCATATTAAAGTTGTTAACGTTTATTGCTGTTTCTCTTTTCGTTTCTTTTTTTACTGTTTGCTTGTTTCGCTTATTTTATGTCATGGGAAAGAACGGATTTGTGTTGCTTTTATTATGGGCATTTTACACCTTGGGTATGATTTAATAATTATTTTTTGTTACTACAAAATTTAATAAGCTGTTGTAAATATATAAGTGATGATACCGATTAGTGTAACACGCGTAGGTGAATAAGATAAATACTAGAATATTTTAGCAGATCAGTGCAAGGCAGCAGCGTCTGAAGGCGAGGTGTCTGGTATTGTGATTGCCAAAACGCTTGTCAAACCAGGCAATTAAGGCAAACTCTCTTATGGGCGAGGAGAGTCTCGTGCAGACTTTACCGGGCGTTATGTTTTTATGTATTTAATTATTTATATTAATAGATAGATAGATAATTCTTTGTTGAACTTAATATTTCAGAATTACTTGTTATAATTTTAGAGACCTTAAGACTACTATTAGTGGTCATATCGCTTCAATTGATTTCTACTTGACTAACCGGATATTAAAAGAAGTATTTCGTCCATTACTTGCGAATTATTAATTCTTGTGCCGAAAATATCTTCGGTGGAAGGTGGGTCGAAGGGACTTAAATGTCTAGACTAGACCTCTGTCTACCCTATATTGGAAATTGCGTGAAGATGATTTTTTAAATATTAAATAATATTAAAAATGTAACTTAGTCATTAAATCAATATTCTTTTGTTCAATTATCAATGTGAAGGACTATACAGTTTTCCAATATTCTAAAAAAATAGGCTCTTGAGCTCTAGAGCTACCAAAGAAATTATTACTTCCAAAGAAATTTTATGTGAGGATCCCGTCCCTTATTATTATTGTTATTATACTATTATTACTACATATTAAAAAATATCATCACACCATTCCCAATACAGGGGTCATGGGACAGAGGCCTAGTCTAGACAATTAAGTCCCTTTCACTGAAGATATTTTGGGACAACGTGGTAGATGGTGAGCCCGTCGCTATCTTTATATCAAAGCCAACGACATGAATCCTGCAAAGATTTTTGAAAAAACCCTTTGATAGCTGATAGCCTGGGGATCGAACTCGGGTTTATCTACTCGAATTCCGATAACCCAACCGTATTATTACACATCATAAATTCTCAACGAAAAATTCAAAAAACATCACCCTTATATAACCAATCGGATATTGTATGTACCTATAGGAAGTATTTTTTTTCATAACAATCTTGCTATACATAGCGTCATGAACGTATGATATTAAATTAACAAGAAATATAAAAACACCTAAACAATTTTAAACGATGAAAGTATCGAGACGGCAGCTGTAAAATTGTATCCGTCGGTTAATAAATTCGATTATATGGAGGTCTCGATTCTTGCTCGCTTTCGTCGCTCACAATACTAGGAAGAAAATTAACTTTAAACCTTTGACTAAAGACGGCTTTGGCTACATATTCTACTGAGTCATGCCGGCCAAATTAGTTTTGATTTATTGAATGATTGGCTGGAAAAAAATTGTATTTAATTATATCGATTCTATTGTGACACAAATTTAATCTACGTGATACATGAGTCAGTATAGTTTACTTTACGAATTCGATAAGGTACGATTATTTATAAAATAAAAATAAAATTATGTATTCACGCAATTCCTAATACAAGGTTAGACAGAGGTCTAGTCTAGACAATTAAGTCCCTTCCACCGAAAATATTTTCGGGATAACTTGACAGGTGGTGAGTCCGTCGCCGACTTTATGTCCAAGCCAACGATTTCATTCGTACATAAGTTTTTGAAAAACCCATAAGTACGAGCTTGAAACCCGGGGGATCAAACTCGGGTCACTTGGCTCGTGACCCGAGTTTGATCACCCGGGTTCCGACCACCGAAAAATTCCGACCACCCAACCACTCGGCTATCGTGACTTTTTCAGTCAGTATAGTTTACTTTACGAATTCGGTAAGGAAAGATTATTAATAAATAACATTAAATAATTGGCTGTGGTGGTAGAGACTAGCTCTGGTAATGGTGATAGCTAAAGGATATGCCACCTACTTTCTTATTGTGGGTGTTCTAAGAGTCTTAAAAGGCGACTAAGAGAAAAGTCTTGACATTATCTTATTATCAATGGCAACCGATAGATGTCGGGATAACCACTTAGGAAAATACCAGACCTACGTATGCAGACTGGTGACGGGCAGCAGCGTCTAAGGTTCAAGATACTGGTATATGACAGGATAACTATCTAGAAAAAATACCAGACCTAATCAAGTAGACTGGTGATGGGCAACAGAATAAGGTGCTAGATGTCTAGTACTGCGGTTAAAAAACCGTGTGCCGAGTATGACATGTTTGCGTTTGTATCTTGTGTATAAAATAAAAAAAAACTACTGAATAATAATGACAACTTAATTTTTATTCTAAATAAATAAATATCTTCACGCCATTCTCAATACAAGGGTATATGGAGGTCTAGACAATTAAGTCCTTTCGACCTTTCAAATCAGACATTTTTGAGAATTTGACTCTTGACTCGAATTACGATCACTCAACCACTATCTCTCTTATTCTAAATAATCGATAATAATAATAACAAATAGTAGATAAGAAATAAAATGTCTTATTTAAAAATATCATAATTATTTATTTACTATTTTTATTATTAAAACAAACAATAAAAAATACTGTATAATTGAAATATAATATGATCCTCCATTTTACTAGCTGTACCCAACAGGGTTCACAACGATCAATCTATAAGAAATTGTCAATTCGTTGGAATATAAAATAAATAAATATTAAATAAGAATATAAGTAAAATATTAAATGTTAAAATACAAATACAAATATGAACTATTAAAATAGTCATGAGAGCCGAATGGTTGGGTGTTCGGTATTTAGAGTCAAGAGACCCGAGTTCGATCCCCAAGTGGCAGGCTCGTACCAATGGGTTTTTAAAAAAAAAAAAAAAAACTTCTGTACGAATTATATCGTTGGCTTGGACATAAAGACGGCGACGGGCTCAACACCTGTCACGTTGCCCCAAAAATATCTTCGGTGGAAGGTGGATCAAAGGAACTTAATTATCTAGACTATACCTCTACTATTAAAATATTATAAAACTATTTATTAAAATACTCTAAATGTAGGTACTACTCTAAATGTAATAAATGTAACTAGGTAGATAGTTAGTAGTGTCCGCGTTAGAAAGCTGTGGGTTGCGGGTTGTATTCCTAAATACCCCATAATTTCAATACCTTCGTAGATTCTGTTAATTAAGAATCGAAGCACAAACATACAAGGGAACATTTTTAATGATAAATCTTTATGGAGACTGTAAATCATTGCACATAAGAGTACATTTTAAGTTCTTTAATTAGGTCTACAAGTTATACCAACAGGTTTTATAGACAGATATATGCAGCATCGTAAATATAGTGTTACGATTAGGTAGTGAAAGTTTTTTACTCATCAACTTTAGAAATAATACATACATACATAAGGACAACATCACATACATTGCTCTGTTCACTAAGTAAGCAGCTAAAACACTTGCATAATGACATATACCGAGAAATAAAAAAAAACATATTTTTCTACATTAACCCGACCGTTAAACGAACCTGGGACCTCAGAGTCATGAACACTGGTGAGTACTCCACTAGTCCACAGAGGTCGTCAATTTAGAAGTCATAATAAAAAAAAAGAAAAAGGAAAAACATCTTCACACTATTCCCAATATCGTTCAAGAGTTCCAAAAAGTTTGGTGAATATTGGGTGGAAAGGCCCCAATACTTTTGCAACAGCGTGACAAGTGGAAAGCCTGTTGCCATTTATTTCCAAGCCACTGTTACAAATCGTACATGAGTTTAAAAAAAATCGTTAGTAGCCCAGTAGGAGATCGAACTTGGGTCTTTTGACTTAACTTCTTCCTGATCACCAAACCACTCGGCTATCGTAAGTAATAATTGTCTCCATCATAATTTTCATTTAACGCCAATATTTATTGTTGAACATCTGGATTATCACGAATAATAAAAGTCAATATTTTTTTATTTTAACACTAAATCTTAATTAAATAAAAAAATATCTTAACGCCATTCCCAATGCAGGGGTAGAAAGAGGTCGAGTCAACAAAGTCCTTTCGACTCACCTTTCACTGATTTTTGGGACAAATCTTAAATTTACATTACATACATAAACAACGGCCTGTGAAATTCCTTTTTTCCTTTCTATATCGGACCTATATAAATATAGGTCCTGCAATGGCTATATTGGTGTATCCTGTAAGGGAAGACGCAAACTATTCGCACTGAAAACATTGCTGACCTTTATCGTTCTACTGAATTAATAACCATCGTGAAAAACACATAAATACTTTTAAAGATAGCTATCCTGCTATATAGGCATACCAAACCATAGGATAAATGATCCCCATGGAAAGAGGATATATCAGATCACAAATTTGTAATCTATGGGTGGTATATTACACCAGATGCATTATAGTGAACATACATAAATACATAACGGCCTATTAAAGTCACTGCAGGAGATAGGCCTCTCCCCAGGGGGAGGATTTGAATCTTTTTTTAATATTTATAATCGCCACACTAGGCGGATTGGCGATCGCAGTATCAGACCAGTCGCACCTCAGACGCTGCTGCCAATCGTCGGTCTGATTGTTTTGGTCTGACATTTGTAGAGATGGAATATATATTCCAATCATTTATAAATTCTAATTATTCTGTGCCTAAGTGTTTGCCTACAAGGCAAATACTAAATACATACATAGATAAAGCTATGATTATTTAAATAGATTATGTGTTAGTCACAAACACAACATTAAATAATAATAAATAGACATGAATACAAGATAAGTTATCTTCTTCATAAATTAATTATAACACCAGCATCGGTTTTTATGTTCATTGTAAATATTGTGCCAGAAACCCAGCCAAATTTAATAACGTTAAAAAGTAGTCGTCAATGGGATAGACTCTCTTGGGTTTACCGAATTAGTAGTGATCCTGCCTACGAAGCTAATGGTTTCAATTCGAATGTTTGTACTAGAATAGTTGTTTATTTGTATATGTTTAAATATAAATATGAATCTGCGTATATTTATTGGAACATTAGTTTGGACACTAAGACGGTGACAAATTCACCACCTGTCACGTTGTTACAAAAAGGGTTCGGTGAACAGTGAGTCGAAAGGACTTTGTTTAGAATAATCGTTTACCAAAAGTACAAAACTAAGAGACCCCCACCGCATCGTAAAAGTCTAATCTACTCGTAAATAAATTTATACATTTTTAGTTATTTTCTTTTAAAATATACATGTATAGATGCTTTCACTATAATTCAAAGCGTCTATTAAGATCTCATACTCAATTTGAGATAAATCAACTAAACAAGCAACTCGTCCTTATTTTGTATAACTCATCATACAATATCAGTTCTACATTAAAATTACTCTCGAATATTTTACAAAATTTTTGTTTCTTTTAAATGTCACTATGAGAGGTAGAATACGAATTGGTGTAAATATAATATTTGTATTTATTTACGAATACTGACGACAGCCGAGTGGTTGGGTGATCGTAATTCGAGTCAAGAGTCAGTCGGGTTTGATTCAGTGACAGGCTCATACCAATGGATTTATGAAAAAACCTATATGCATATATATACTTGCACATAAAGACGGCGACAGGTCCGCCAGATTCCCAGTTTCGTACCAATGGATTTTTTTAAGTTACGTACGACTTATATCGTTAGCTTGGACATAAAGACAACGACTGGCTTACCTGTCATTTTGTCCCAAAAAATGTCTTCGGTGGAAGGTCGGTCGAAAGTACTTACTTGTCTAACCCTCTATCTACCCCTATATTTGGAATGGCGTGAAGATATTTTACGAAAAAAGTCTACGTCATAAAAGAAAAAAATGAGCGAAAACTGTTTATAATTAATACGCCGCCAAATTGCCCCGTCAGAGTTGCCCGACTGTGGTTCCACTGTTAATGTTGACCATTTCACCTGTTGCGACCCGAGGCGATCGCGTGTCTAGAGCCCCAGGGGAGATGTGGAAGGGGAGGGGGAGGGTCGACGCCCTCGCTGCAGGTGCCTCCACCCCGCCCGGCGCAGCAAAGCTCCACAGTGCAGCGTTGAGCCTTTGTGGCTCTTTATATTTTATGATTACTTACTTAGTCTGGAATATTGTAAATGATAATAACAAATATTTTGATTTTTTCTTCTCATTTATAGAGCGTTACGTAAGCTACAGCTGTTTTGTTGATGCGCCTACCCTTTTAAGATTTAACCTTAAAATATTTATTAATATATACTACATTCTGAAACCACGACGTATATATTGAGGATAATTCCCAATATTGACCGAATTAGATAGTTCGGTTAACTTTATAACCTTGTTTTTTAACTTGGCGCATTTCCCATTAGCAGAGCCAGAGGCTAAAACTCACTTTATCTAACCAATATTTCACCAGAGCTTTCTTTGGGACAACGTTGCGGGTGGTGAGCCTGCCGCCGTCTTTATTTCCAATCCAACAATAAATTTTGAAATGTATGTAAGCTTTGAAAAACTAATAGGGTAAGAGCCTCTTGAGGTTCGAAATTGTGACAACATAAATCGTTAAATAATTAAAACTTTCTTCAGACGTTTACACGCTTTTAATTATGTTAACATAAATAGTAAAAGTCACGATAGCCGAGTGGTTGGGTGATCGGAATTTCGAGTCAAGAGACCCGAGTTCGAGCACCAGGTGGCAGACTCGTACCAATGGGTTTTTCAAAAAATTATGTACGAATTATATCGTTGGCTTGGACATAAAGACGGCGACGGGCTCACTACCTGTCACGTTGTCCCGAAAATATCTTCAGTGGAAGGTGGGTCGAAGGGACTTAATTGTCTAGACTAGATTTTGAGATACAAATTTTTTTTTCGTATTCAAAATCTCTGTCGTGCACCCTACACTGTGGCGATCTCTGCTGACATAACAGCGGACTGGTTCGGAACGACTGACATAACTCGCTCCCGCTCCGCCGCATATCTCCGGCCGGAGCTTTTTGTCGTGCGATCAATTCACGAGCGAGGCTCCGGCTGAACGGCTAACAGGGTTGCCAACACACGGATAATATTTTTTTCTGATGATACATACATTTATGTGAATCTTTAAGCGGTCAATGGGTAAAACCAGATTGTAGCACCTACAGGACACACAGTATATATAATTACCCTCAGTATTATTCCGATTTTCTTAGGACATTTGAAAATATCTTTTTTCTTTACATCAAAGACAAAAATTGAAAAAGAAACGTCGCGATAGTTTAGTATTAATTGAGAAAATAACAAAATATTGAATAAAATCTGTGGATATTGACATTTAAATTGTACATTCAAATTTGTCAAAAGCATCACCCTCTATGTAGAACTAAATTGACAGTATTTTTCTAATTACCTAAATATAGTTTTTGTTTTAATTATTGTTTTGCTGTTTAGCTTTGATTTTTTAATGTTTTTTTTAAACATCCATTTAATTTTAAGTTCCTGAAGATTATTTGCATAAAAATATATAGCATGTATACATTAGAAATATCTAAACTAAACACAAATAATGACAAAAGAAACGATGTCTAAAATATTTTGAAAGTACGATAAACTATCACGTTTCTTAATAATTATGATACTTTAGTTACAAATCCTTGATTCATATAAAATAAATGAGCGCAGATGTACTAACCGAGACCTTGGTTCAACTCTTTAGAGCAAAATCAAAGTGATCATTATTGATAAAGATCACAGGATATGTTCTCAATATCCTGTGAAGATAAAAACCAGTCGTTTTATGTCAAAATTAACAAATTATATTAGTTATTACTCGGTCCTTTTTGAAAAAAAATGGGATGTTTTTAAATATTTTAAACGGTTGTCTGTGGTACATTCTTTGTTTCTGATTCCATCAGGGCAATGTATCTGATGTTGTCCTTGTCTATTTATCCAATTGTACAATATTTAAACTATTTATACTTTACTTTTATACTCAGAGTTTTGAATATGTAACTTATGACTTGTGTGCTATATGAGCTGTGGTGACAGCTCATAAGTATAAAAATAATAAGACGATATGGTATAATGATGTCATTATGTTTAAAGAAGCTTATGGGTTTAAATATTTTTTAAAATTTGTATTATTGAGGTCTTTTCCAACCTTTTTTTCCGATTACGGATTTTCATTTCATCAATGCCTATTTGGGACAACGTGACAGGTAGTGATCCTATGGCCTTCTTAGTGTCCCAGTTAACAGTACAATTTACTCATTTATACGTAAATAGATGAATATTTATGTAAATATCCATGAGTCGAGTACAAACATTCATATTCATCACAATCGTTTATTTATATAGTGCTATATGTCTCATATACAATATATATATAAGATCTGTAGTTAGGGGATAAGAATATACCACACCTTTTCCCATGGGTATCTTATTAAGCGACTCAGGATATACTTCGAGAAGCAGGAACTTCGACAGTGCGATGTAGAAAATGTTTGTTGTTTTCTCTTAATTATAATACTGACGGTATTTAGCATATAATCTGGGCACATAGGTCAACACAATGGCATTTTTTTTCGAGAGATCGATGTTCTGGAGTGGACTTTCGCAAACTCTCAAAAAGATGTTTTTATTATTATTGCTGGGTTATTCTTTGCACCAAAGTGTAGTGAATGATGTGCTGTCGGAATGGTTAGATACCCGCCACGTCAAGTGTTCGTGACCAGGGGAGAACGTCTTCTACGCCAGTCTGCTCTCAGTACTCGCATATATGCATGTAATAATCGCAACAACTTCGATATCGCGATGTAGGATGTCGATGTGTTTCTTGAATTGTCCGCTACTAGCGAGTTTACATAGACATCGATGTGTCTACAAAAGTAATAGCGACAAAGACATCTGCAGAAGAGATAAGATCACAACTCAGCAGCTCGCTGGAGTTGCAATTGACCGACCAAACAGCATGTGGTACTGACAATCAATGGATATGGAAAGTTCTCAAGTTGCCACCAGGAAAACGAAGTGCAATGCTGGGTCATCAAACACCTTTTTTAACGTGGACAAATCTATCATCGATACCCAGCCTCCTGGAGGAGACTTATTTTATCTCGGGCACCCACCGAATAAAACCCCACTGTGGTTCATCAGCGTTGAGGAAGGGTTACAGAATCTCCACTCGGGACGAATCCATGGCTCCCCTTTTCGCTATCCTACTAGTGTAGGCAAAAGGAAAAGCTAGATACTTAGGCAAAGGTAGTCATTTGCCAAAGTATCTAGATTTATCTTTAACGTATAAAACTACCTTTGTATACGTATCTAGTTTATTTTATCTGTAACGTATCTAGTATACGTTAATTTTATACTTTTTATATTTTTTTAAACTTCAGGCAATTCCCCCTGAGGTGTAGGCAAATATCTACACAAATAAGTCTTTTGCACGCTCTTTATAAATATTACATTAATTTCGTTGCACAAAACATCATTCTAAGAACTATCCTTTGTTATGATAGCCTCAACTTTCGACCAATTAGGAAGACAAGATGCCGGGGATACTCGTGAGTGCATCGGCCGTGTTGCCCTTGCGTCATACTTCCCCGTCAAGCAACTCCTGCTCCCCCACCGAGAGAGGTTCACATGTTTTTATGCTTATTATACGGCTTAATATTTGCGATACGATCTAATATTGCTTGATGTTATTTCAGTATACGCCATCGTCTGATGGCAGACAGTGTCTTTTGTTTTTTATGCATCAGTGTCTTCAATTTATAATTGATGGCTTTTATCTGCACGAATATTTTGGCTGTATTTTTTTGATAACTTCTCATTTTAGTTTCTTTTTTTTATTCATTATAAGCTAGCGTTTAACTACAATCCCACCTGATAGTAAGTGGCGATGTAGTAGATTTTAGTGCTTTCACAAAGTTAAAATATTAATGTATATGTAAATATATAACTACATTGTTCTATTAGCTTGGACACTAAGACGGCGATAGGGTTACCACCCATCACCTTGTCCCATATAAGCTTCGGTAAGAAGTGCCTCGAAAGGACTTCATTGTATAGACCTCTTTCTATCCCAGTTTTTGAAATTTCTTGACCATAAAAAAAACTCTCCTGTGAAATGGTAAACCACTAATTTTTTCGCAGATATTGCTGTCTCAGTCATGCAATTTAATACTATACTAGCTGCCCCCCGCGGCTTTGCTCGCAGTTTAAAATAAAAGTAGCCTAGGCTTTGAAATTAAAGTAGCCTATGTTACTCCTTATAACATTAGCTATCTGTCAGTGAAAGTCCAGCCGTTTCAGTGATTAGCCGGAACAGATAGACAAAATTTGTAAAAAAAATGTTATTTGGTGTATGTACCGTACATATTCATATCCATGTAGTAAAAAAAACGGTTATTTCAATATTACAAACAGACACTACAATTGTTATTTATATGTATAGATGAAGCCATTTAAATAAATATCTGACAACTTTATGATTTTCATTGGTCGTAGATTTGGTCGTTATGGGTCAAACTTTGTAGGGTAAAGTAGTTATTACTTAAGATATATAATCATAATGTATTGTCTGAACGTGTTGGTCTTGTATTAAACGTCTATTGGCTTTTATCGAGTGGTCGGGTGATCGGACTTCGAGAGACCAGAGTTCGATCCCTAGTTAGGCTCGTATAAATGGGTGTTTCCATATTGTACGTATAACTTATATCAATTACTTGGGTATGAAGACGGCGACAGGCTTACCAATTGTCACGTCCTAAAAATATCTTCGGTGAAAGGTGATCGAAAGAACTTAATTGTTTATACCATTATGTACTCCAGTAGGCGTGAATTTTTTTTAGGTTTATGTTGCCCTGTGGTAGCGGTGTAGGAATAACCCGCCCCCTCTTTTCCCGTGGTTGTGGAAAGAGGCAACTAAAAGAAAAACGTTTTTAATGACAGTATCTTGTGACAACCGATAGATGGCGTGATAAATACCTTCTCTTCAAATACCTGACTAAAATTAGGTGCGGAAGCGTCTACGGCGCGAGGTGTTTGGTAATGCGATCGCCAATCCGCTTGCCATGCATGGCGGTTATAGCAAATGCTTGACTAATCTAAGGACGATTTGCCGTAACCGCAAAAGAAGACCCCTGTATCCTACAGTGGACTTTAACAGGCCGTTTAGTAAGGAAGGCTTTTAGGTCGACGATGACTGGTTCGGTCACTGTGAATTAGGCGCGGAATCATTAGCTTGTTATTGTGCAGAACTTGCTTGACGTGCAGATGATCCGGAGAACACAGATCCCACATGAACTCTGAAACAAAGATTTACTTGTGGTAGATAGCTATGATGGAGTGGTTAGGTGATCGGAATTCGAGTAGGAACTCAAGTTCGAATCCCAAAGCTAGTTCCAATGGGTTTTTGCAAAAACTTACTTACGATTTATATGTTTTGCTTGGACATACTCGCGATGGGCTCACTGCCTGTCACATTGTCTTAATAAGATCCTAGGTGGGTCGAAAACATAATTGTCTAGACCTATGCCTATGTATCGGGAATGGCGTGAGGATATATGTTAATTATTTATTTTGTCCACATTCGTTCTGTTCGATCATTGCGGCACTATTTATAGATCTTTCTTAGATCGAATCGAGAATATTAACCAATTCGACTGTTATACGTACTTACAGCTATACGTTTTAGATCGTATTATATAACGCACCCATTTGTTACACTCTCGTACGTTATCATTGTAACTTGTGTTGTACGATGTACCAACAATATGTACCTCACACATCAGGCGTATCTTCGGATCGCACTTACAACAATTGTTATTTGTGCGCGATGTTTGAAATGAGCTTCGTAAGGCAGCGTTCTGATTGTGCGGTTTCGAGATTGTTCTTTTGTGAATGTTGTCATATAAATAAATGAGTATTACTAACAAAAGACGGTTGAAATTTTGTTCACAATTGCCGAAAAGTCTTTGTATAGATTATATTATTATCATGTATTATATTGATTAGTGTTTATTTCATATCCCTCATCGGACGACGTCTAACGGCTTTACACGTTGAGAAATTGCGAGATCTGATCTCATCCAAGTCGGTTGATTTTTAAATAGAGATATTGACTTAATAAAGATTCTAAATAGAGATAATAAACATTCATAACATTTTTTTATAAAACATGTAAATTTTTTATATAAAAAATTTAAATTTTTTTAAATAATGTTTTATGAGTAGGCTGCTACGTAAGTGCAGAAATGTTATATTTTCCGTAAAGGCGTAAAAGTATTGGTGTAAAAGTATTTTTTAGCAAATTAGTAGATAGTTAATTTTGATTAATTTTAATTTTTAGTAGATAATTAAACGCACAATCACACTATCATCTCAATTAATTATAGCATTAATATTCTGTTCTAATATAGTGCCATCGAACAAGTTTTAAATAAACTTTTATTCATAAAAGTAATTGACACGTATCAGTATGAACATAACCTAACATTAAAGATTTTTAAAACTTCAAAAGCCTTATAAGATACCATCGTAAACATTAGTGTATAATGCGTGCTTTAGCCTACATAACTCATGACTGTATAATATTGCTAAAATGACAGTTTAATGTACTTTCATTACTAGAGATTAACATTGGTATGTGTAAAAGCCGTTCATATGACGTAACAATGCAATAACTATTAATAAAAAGCAATAAATAAATAAATATAAATATCTTCACACAGTTCCCAATACAGTGGTAGACAGAGGTCTATTCTAGACAATTAAGTCCCTTCGACCCACCTCCCACCGAAGATATTTTCGAGACAACGTGAAAGGTGGTCCCGTCGCCGTCTTTATGTCCACGATATATAATTCAATAATTAAGCCAACGATATATAATTCATACATAAGTTTGTTGAAAAACCCATTGGTACAAGCCTGCCAACTGGGGATCTAACTCGGGTTTCTTGACTCGAAGTTCCGACCATTCCATTTCGACCATTCGGCCATCGTGACTTACTATACTATAATAAAAAAAGAAAATACGCCATAAAAAAAGTGCTTCGTTTAACAAAATACATATAGTACGGTGACGGGCTCACCACCGGTCACGTTGTCACGAAAATATCTCCGGTGACAGGTGGGTCAGAGGGACTTAATTGTCTAGACTAGACCTCTGTCTACCCCTGTATTGGGAATTGCGTTAAGATATTTATTTATTATTATTTATAAATAAAACTAGATAAACGAAATTAAATTCTTTATCTATAAAATATCAGCATACGTATATAGACCGCAACACTCTTAGAGCAGAAAAGAAAGAAACTTTTTAATAACATCTCTTAAAAATAAAAGTAATGAAAAAAGTAACCATAATTCTGATCGGGTTTATCTATTTTTAAATAAAAAAAATATAAACCAATATATGTACAAGCATATAAGCCATGTAAAGCTTTGCTAGAGGAATTTATAAAAAGTATCTCGGATATAAATAAATACTGATAAATATTTATGTATACTCATGAACATCTTTCCTCGCTACTGGCTTTGCCTAGTGAGAAGACCATCGGTTAATATGTGATTCAGATAGAAATACCTCTGCAAAGCATGCATTTCAGTCAATTGTTATGGTATATATATATATATATATATATATATATATATATATATATATATATATATATATATATATATATATATATATATATATATATATATATATATATATATATATATATATATATATATATATATATATATATATATATATATATATATATATATATATAAAAGATAAAGTAAGTAACTAAATCATACTAATAAATTCTATCCAATACTAATAAAAAAAATCAAAGTCGTTTGTTGTCAATGATTTGTCAGGTAATATTCTCGAACTAATCTCTTAAATGAGTACATACTAGGAGCAGTCTTTATATTAATGGGCAAGGCGTTCCAGAGGAGTATCGCTTGTACATTAAAGGAAGAGTTATAGTATCCTGTATTGTGTTGTGAGTCATGAGTACTATGAAGATATTGAAAGTTATTCTTAAGATACGAAGGAGAATAAGGGTTATTTAATACAGAATACAGTAGAAACAGAATTCTGGAGCTACGCCTTTGACGAATAGAGAGCCATTTCAGCTTGGAACGATAAGACGAGATATGGTCATATTTACGTAAACAAAAAATGAATCTAATGCAGTTGTTAAGAAGGCGCTCCAACTCGTCGAGACGTGATTGGGCTAGATCTGGGTAGCAAACATCCGCATAATCTATAATGGGTAAAACAAGGGTATGCACGAGCAAAAGCTTCGTTTTCAAAGGCAGGAAATTTTTTAGACGGTAGACAGAACGTAAGGTGGCATTAGCTTTTCTGCTGATTTCAGCAATCTGAGTGTCCCAGCTAAATGACTGGTCCAAGTACAAGCCAAGATTTTTTACTGATTTAGAGAAAGGGATCAGAGTTCCATTATAAAATAAAGGACAGAGTGTGTCGTAATCGATCCTGGTCAGCATTCTTGGGCCACCTACTATAATAGCCTTGCATTTTGAAGGGTTAACGCTAACACCAAACCTGTGCGACCATTCTCTAATTGATTCTAGATTTTTATTCAATGTTTTGATGCAGTTATTAAGGTCGATAATTTCCGTTTTAACATAAAGCTGAAGATCGTCAGCATACAGATGATACGAGCAATTTAAAACAGTAGTGATAGAGTTAATAAATAACGAGAACATAATAGGAGAAAGTATTCCGCCTTGCGGCACCCCAGAATCAACGTTCGCCCAGGCAGAGCATTGCTGCCCAAGGCGGATTGACTGCTGGCGGCCGCGAAGATAAGATGAGAACCAATCCAAGGCCGACGGTGAAAATTTAAGGTAAGTAAGATAGGATATAAGGATGTCATGATCAACTGTGTTGAAAGCATTTGAAAAGTCAACCAGCACCACCACTGTTAGTTTCTGCTCATCCATGCCCAATCTTATGTCATCAGTAACCTTAATAAGTGCAGTGGTGGTACTGTGACCAGGACGAACACCAGATTGAAAAACGTTCAATAGGTTATGTTGGTTAACAAAAGTGGAGATTTGCTTATGAACACAGGCCTCAAGAACTTTAGAAAGGTATGGAAGAATTGAAATAGGTCGAAAATGTGTAGGCAATGAGGGATTGGGTATTTTGGGAAGCGGTAATACAAAAGCCCTTTTCCACAAGGTTGGGTAAATGCCAGAGTCTAGAGAGAAATTGATTATGTGTGTAATTGCTGGTAAAAGGTACTCTAGTATTAAAGAGATCATTTGCTTACTTACCTCGTCACTGCCAACAGCCTTGGATTTAATTGCTAACATTATATTTTTAATTTCATTGAGAGCTACCGGAGTGAATTTAAAATCTGGAAATTGAGGAGGTGACATACAACCAATTGAAGCAATAGTTTCAGATCGGATTAAAGGGTCAATTGTGGGAGTGGAAATAAAATGCTGGTTTATGTCATTTAATGTAAATGATGAAGAGAGTTCCAAGGAAATCGGCTTAGAAATGCCAAGAGTTTTTATGTATTAGTTTATTTATTATATAATATTCCCAAAAATATCTTCATTGGAAGGTGGGTCGTATTAAGGTGGGCCTGTATTGAGAATAGCGTTAAGATATTTTATTATTACTCATAAAAAAATTGCTCTTTTTACCCCCCATAAGTTTGAGATAAAGATATTATCTTAGTAAAAAGCTTTTATGTTTAGGCAACACTTTAAAACAGCTCATAACGAGATGTTATAACGCAAGAAGCGTTCTTTATAACGTCGCCTACACTTCTTTCAATGAGTATTTTAACTGCTGTCTACAGGACACGGGACGGTGTTTTTGCGACGTTAAACCTCGAATGTGCGAGCTCACAATAACCCATCACTGTTGCGGCTGTCGGCAAAAACGGTCGGCGGATCGATAAAAATCTCACAACACAAATACAACAATGTGTTGCGTAAGTAAAAACATTTTTTTTTACTTACATAAACGTCACGCGTAATTTAAAAGCTTCATCTTACATATTTTGTGTTTCAGAAACGACTATATTTTTATTGCATCAAACATTATGATTAACAGTAAAAACCATTAGAGCGTTTGTAGATAGATTGTAGGATGGGGTATGGTGCTAATAGTAGCGATTTATTATTAATACTTGCTAAAATTTCTTCTGTGATGATTTTCATCTTGCTTTTAAGATCTTATTTCATAGGAAATTTTATGGTAAGTTTTTCACGAGTCTTTCGCACTATATGAGATTACAAAAGCAAGATTACTTTGATATTTACAATACTGTTACCTAAAAATAATAATTATTGCAAAACTTCTTGGCATGGTACCAAGAATGGTGGTTGCATTTCCATATTGAATACTTAACCTTTGAGCGAGAAATGAACGAGCTATCTTTTTACCAGCGACTACGACCAGTCGCGAATGCAATTCCTTTGGAAACAGCATCGCAAGGGGATACTAAAGATCAAATGCATTTACAGCAAATAGGACAGCCTACAGCCTATATACAGCCTTCTTTGAAGACTGATGTTGTAAAGCCGACATAAAATGATTAGGCTTAAAATTTCAGAAATGAAGAATTAGCAACTCCTATTGCTATATATGAATGAACACTTAAATTGATATAGTACGTAAATGATTTTACTTAAATATTATAATTATGTGACGTTAAGTGTACATTGTACATTATAAGTGTACATTAAAGTATATATAGTTTATTTCATTCATTCTTTCAATTGTTTTATTAGATCAATTGTTTTTTTTAACAGTGGTAGAGCCACGCATCAGCTTTTGTTGTTGCATGATTGGGCCGGCTCGACCGGGGAAGTACCACGACCACACAGAATACGGGCGTAAAGTAGAAGTCTAACAAACTTCTGCGTTTCGTCTGGTGAGTGTAGGTAACCGGAGGCCCACACACCCCCCCTTTCCCAAATTTTGGGGGGGGGGGCACTCTAAAGCCGGCAACACATCTGCTATGCCTCTAGTATTGCGGGTGTTCATGGGCGGCGGTAATCACTTACCATCACGTGAGCTGCCTGCTCGTTTGCCGGCCTTTTCTGTATAAAAAAAAAGATTTAATTCCATATCGCTTTAAGTATATTTTCTATGTGAAAATAAACTTATAAAAGCTTGTAGTTTTCCACTTATCCGCCTGCCGCTTAATAACTGACCCTACAAATGTCTACTGATTGTGACATAGTTGTACCATTCAACACCAGTAATATGTCGTAACATATAAAACATTTATATCATTTTATGCCACAAGCAGCTTATCAACCGAACTAGATACACACGCCAAGGACTTAGCAAACGCTTAACATTTAGTTGTTTTGATTCTAGTGAATTTTTGACATCGTTGAATGTTTTCTTACATACTTACGATGTAAGATATTTTAACGTTTACGAATAATTTACTAATTAACAATGTTTAACTGGAAACATATCTTTATAAATGATATTACAAGCAACAATTCTGTAATCGTGTAATTTTGACCACATTTCATTTTAAAATAAAAATCCGGAAAATATCTTCGGTGGAAGGTGGGTCGAAGGGACTTAATTGTCTAGACTTGACCTCTGTCTACCCCTGTATTGGGAATTGCGTGAAGATATTTTTTTTTATTATTTCATTTTATTAAATAAATTTGTATATTTTTATTGAATGAGAAACAAAGGAACAAGCAATTCCATAGTAAGTTATAATGGAAGAAATTTAGTAAGGAGTATAAGTGGTTAGGGGAAACTGAGTGAGCATTCGGTTATTATAATTCGGTAAGTATAAATATATAGAAACAACATTACATACATTTCTCTGAACCAACAGTAAGTAGGCTCAGTATGGATTCAGACAATATAGAAAAAGTAGTTTTGTACATCGACCAGTCTGAGAATCGAACCCGGGATATTAGAGCTGACAGACGGAAAACCAGTGTGTACGCCTTTCGACCATGGAGGCTCTTTGATCCTATATACACGAACACCAGATACCGTAATTCCCATCGATATATCCGATGTATGGTACTCCTTTACTTCGCTAGAATCAGGACCCTGCAACAAGTGTACCACGGGAACATTTTCGGATATTATCGCGTTTTTTAATTACAAAATTGATTTATTTTTAAAAACTAATTAAAAAACGAGATAAAATCCAAAAAAGTTTTATTTTAAATGTGTAGTATTCGCGTAAATACAAGAAATCATTATGTCCACAATTGTAAAATTCGAATTCTGATTAAATAAGTCCTGGCGCTGGCTTAAGAAACTCACGTGGGTGTCGTAAAAGGTGACGAAGAGAAATACCTTGACTGATGATGGGATAATCATCTCAAAAAGGTAAGTAAGTAAAAGTAGTAAATAGTAACCAAAATTAAGCAGACCAGTGATGGACTGCAGCGTCTAAGGTGAAGAAAGTCTGGTACTGCGATCACCAATCCACTAGGCAAGCGTGGCGACTATGCCAAACCCTCCTACGAGGGTTAACTTCTTGTGTCATTCGTTTCTATTAATTGTTATATCCAGAAGTCACAATAGCCGAATGGTTGGGGGGTCGGAATTTCGAGTCAAGAGACCGGAGTTCGATCCCCAGGTGGCAGGCACGTACCAAAGGGTTTTTCAAAAACTTAAGTACTAATTATATCGTTGGCTTGGACATAAAGACGGCGACGGGCTCACTTTCACGTTGTCCCGAAATTATCTTCGGTGGAAGGTGGGTCAAAGGGACTTAATTGTCTAGACTAGACTTCTGTCTACCCCTGTATTGGGAATTGCGTGAAGATATTTATTTTTTATTATTTCATTTTATTAAATAAATTTGTATATTTTTATTGAATGAGAAACAAAGGAACAAGCAATTCCATAGTAAGTTATAATGGAAGAAATTTAGTAAGGAGTATAAGTGGTTAGGGGAAACTGAGTGAGCATTCGGTTATTATAATTCGGTAAGTATAAATATATAGAAACAACATTACATACATTTCTCTGAACCAACAGTAAGTAGGCTCAGTATGGATTCAGACAATATAGAAAAAGTAGTTTTGTACATCGACCAGTCTGAGAATCGAACCCGGGATATTAGAGCTGACAGACGGAAAACCAGTGTGTACGCCTTTCGACCATGGAGGCTCTTTGACCCTATATACACGAACACCAGATACCGTAATTCCCATCGATATATCCGATGTATGGTACTCCTTTACTTCGCTAGAATCAGGACCCTGCAACAAGTGTACCACGGGAACATTTTCGGATATTATCGCGTTTTTTAATTACAAAATTGATTTATTTTTAAAAACTAATTAAAAAACGAGATAAAATCCAAAAAAGTTTTATTTTAAATGTGTAGTATTCGCGTAAATACAAGAAATCATTATGTCCACAATTGTAAAATTCGAATTCTGATTAAATAAGTCCTGGCGCTGGCTTAAGAAACTCACGTGGGTGTCGTAAAAGGTGACGAAGAGAAATACCTTGACTGATGATGGGATAATCATCTCAAAAAGGTAAGTAAGTAAAAGTAGTAAATAGTAACCAAAATTAAGCAGACCAGTGATGGACTGCAGCGTCTAAGGTGAAGAAAGTCTGGTACTGCGATCACCAATCCACTAGGCAAGCGTGGCGACTATGCCAAACCCTCCTACGAGGGTTAACTTCTTGTGTCATTCGTTTCTATTAATTGTTATATCCAGAAGTCACAATAGCCGAATGGTTGGGGGGTCGGAATTTCGAGTCAAGAGACCGGAGTTCGATCCCCAGGTGGCAGGCACGTACCAAAGGGTTTTTCAAAAACTTAAGTACTAATTATATCGTTGGCTTGGACACCAAAATAGCAACCAGCTCACCTGTAACTTTATCCTAAATACAGTTTGGTGAAAGATGTGTCGAAAGGACTTAATTGTCTAGACTAGACTTCTGTCTACCCCTGTATTGGGAATTGCGTGAAGATATTTATTTTTTATTTTGTTATATCCGGGCTTAAGCCACGGTCTCTAAGTCTTTATTTGATCGTACTGATCCTCATGGATCAGTGGAAATATCCCAATTAGCCTTCATAGGCTAATTGGGATATTTTATTATCCCTTCTAAAATATTAAAAATTACACGATCATTTTGACTTAATGTGAATTTGTTTGTTTCACCAAAAATTATTTATAATATATACATCTTGTCTTATACGTTTAAATTTAAAAAGCGTCGGAGTTAGAGAGCCGACAGCCTAGTTAGTAGAGCCTTCGAAAGTAGAGGTAGCGAGTTCGAACTAGGGGCAAACATTTTGTTTGATGATTATCAAAATTTGTATTCGGGTCATTATACTTTTATGTGTATACAAATGTATTATGATTGGCTTGGACACCAAAATAGCAACCAGCTCACCTGTAACTTTATCCTAAATACAGTTTGGTGAAAGATGTGTCGAAAGGACTTAATTGTCTAGACCTATATTACTGATTATTGACACCCACTATTGAGAACATGCATGAAGATATTCGGATAATTTGGAATCTAAATTAACCGAATATCTTCATGCATATGTTAAATTTGTGTCCATATAACAAATCAAATTCTTCTGTCTAGCAATCCAAAACAGTTATAATTTAAATTAATTAAAGTAATTAAAATTAATATATTTAATTACATTACTTAAAACACATTTATTGTTAAACTTAAACCGAGAACAATTCTCACGCTGGTGAGCATTAGGCGAGAATTAATTTGAAACATTTAAGTATTACATTGAATGTCATTCGTTGACGGGAGAAGGGGCCAGTGTAGTTTTTTTACTAATCACAGTTCATTTACCTTATAATTACGTACGTTCAAAACTGGAATACTGATAATGACTGCGTTTATGAGCGAGTTCGTATTAAAAAGATTTTTATCATGTAAGGTGATGCTGTTATGTTACTACTAGGGACGAGACGTCGACGTCTCTAGTGACGAGACGACAACAATTAGTGTTCTAATATAAACTGGAAAACACTGTTTATGCAAATGGACATTCCGAATTCAAATTTGATGCTGTAATCGCATTGGTGAATGTTTGTTCGCGCCCACGCTATCAAGAAATCGAATTGCCCGGTTTAGAACCATAGATAATTTACGTAAGACCTATCCACGATAGATAGAAGATAGCCGAGTGGTTGAGTGGTCGGAACTCGATTGAGGAGACTGGAGTTCAATTCTCAGGAAAGAGACTTGTACCAATTAGTTTTTTTTAGAAGTTGATGTACGTTTTTTATCGTTTGGCTTGGAAAATAAGACGTGTTTGTCTTGGGCACAGCGATAGACTTACCATCTGTCACGTTGTCCCAAATAAGCAACAGTGAATTTATGAACCTTAAATTATTTACAAATATATTCTAAAAATATAGAATAACCTGAAAAATTACATTATCAAGATAAAATAATGGAAAAAATGGCTTCGGTGAAGAATTGGTCGAAAAGACTTCTCTGCTTAATTTAGCCAGTATTGGAAATAGGGTGGAGATTTATTTTATTACTTTTTTAAATGAAGACTCGAATTACGATCACCCAACCACTGGGCTATCGAGACTTTATGTTATCGTCGTGAAAATTAAGATACAATAATAATAATAATTTGAAATACATTAAATAAACAAAAACGCTACGCCACAAAATTCCTTTACCAACATTCACACCTTTTTATATGGAATTAGGGCACTTCGTTGATTTGCGATGACTTCATCTGCATTATTTGATCTTTTTTCTTTATAAAAGACATTTTGTTTTTTTTTATTTACGTTAAGCAAGTAAATGGCCAACAGAGATAATAGAAATAGTTTAAGGTTTTTTTAAGAATTATAATATTTTTAAATACATAGATAAACAAAAACGCTACGCCACAAAATTCTTAACCAACATTCGCACATTTTAAATATGGAATTAGGGTACTTGTCAATGTGCGATGACTTCATCTGCATTATGTTTGAACTTATAAAAAAAATGTTTTTCTTAAATTTACGTAAATGAAGAAAATGCGGATCAGAGATAATAGAAATAGTTAAAGGTTTTTTTTTAAGAATTTAAATATCAAAACATATTACAATGATATTAACAGAATCAGAGAAAGAAATTTTTTTATCATCAGTCAGGAGGAAGGCCCAAATAAAATTATAAATAATATTTATTTATTTATTTATTTAGGTTCACCAACAAGGATTACATCGTAGCAATTAACACAAAACTTAAGTATTAAATATTTTAGGTAAATGTATCCTTAATGAAAGGTAAACACTACATTCATAATTGTACGGACTTCGGAAGAACATCTTATTTTTTCATAGGAATGGTGTAATATGCACTGTACACCAAAAATTTAATCAATTGAAAAGGAATTATATAAAGTAAAAAAATAAAGAATTGTAAGATAATGCTTATATGCTAGTATGCATTAATTTTAGTTTTTATTTAAAACTAGAAACATTTCCTTTAAAAATACATAATTTATTTAATTTCGACATATTGTTGTAAGTTCTACATAATCTCCTAATAGGTGCATGATGACCTAAATTAGTTTTAGCCGGTTTTACATGAAAGAGGTTGTAAGTACCTTTTCTGGGTAATTTAATAGGGACATTGAATAAAATACCTTCAACAATTCCCAATACAGGGGTAGACAGAGGTCTAGTCTAGACAATTAAGTCCCTTCGACCCATATTCCACCGAAGGTATTTTCGGAACAACGTGACAGGTGGTTTTTTTTATAGAAAAGGGAGGCAAACGAGCTGGTGGCTCACGTGAGTGATGACCGCCGCCCATGAATACCCACAATACCAGAGGCATAGCAGATGTGTTGCCTAGGGAGGCAACTAAGGGTAGAGTGGCAAGGCACTCTAAGGGTAGAGTGCCCCCTCCCCCCCAGAATTGGTGGAGGAGGGTGTGAGGGCCACCGGTTACCTGCACTCACCAGACGAAACGCAGAAGTTTGTTAGACTTCTACTTCACGCCGGTATTCTGTGAGGTCGAGGTACTTACCCGGTCGAGCCGGCCCATTCATGCAACAACAAAAGCTGATGCATGGCTCTACCACTGTTAAAAAGCACTGGTGAGCCCAACGACGTCTTTATGTCCAAAACATCGATATAATTCGTACATAAGTTTTTGAAAAACTCATTGGTACGAGCCTGCCACCTGGGGATGGAACTCGAAACTCTTGACTCGAAATTCCCTCCACCCAACCACTCGGCTATCGAGACACGAGGAAGGCCTACGTAATTAAATTCTGCTCCGAATCGAATTAGGATCACCTTACCTTACGGTTTTTGCCATGTAATTTTGGTGACTAAGGGAAAAGCCTGGTAAATAACAATGGCTGCGACTGATGGCGGGATAAACATCTCTTAAAACTTGTTACGATGTCCTGGATAGGACTCTGTGAAAGGTCAAGTATTTATTGTCTAGTACTGCTTACCACCTTTTTTTATAGAATAGGGTAGGCAAACGAGCAGGTGGCTCACGTGATGGTAAGTGATTACCGCGATGAACACCTTTTTATTGCCGGCCTTTGAGAAAAGTATAGGCTCTTTTCTTGAAAGTCCCTAAGTCGTATCGGTCCGGAAAAACCGCTGACGGCAGTATATAATATAGTGCAAGTGTGTGGCAGAAATTCCGTGAAAAACGCACTGTGGTGGAATGCCATGCATCAAGGTGGCGTTGATGGAATTTTTGAATATGCCGTAAGGTACGATGGTGAAATTCAGATATAATTCAGATTCCACCTTCGCATATCTGTATATAACTCCTTCCTGTTCTTAAGATTGCTTAATAGCATAAATGCATCGTATAATAGACCGGCGCTATGGGTAACAATAAAAAGGGGTCGAGATAGGGCGAGACTAAATTCGAAGATCATGTAAGCAAATTGCTGGAATAGAGAATGTATGAATAAAATTAGTAATTTGGAAGTCGGGAATGTAAGCATCGCGACACTACGATCTTTTTTCGTCGGCTATCTCGTTAGGGACTTCGCCTACTCCTACGGGACTACTGATATTATGTGTTTATCATTTTTGAACAAATAGCTCATAATATACTACATATGTTAGTTTATACCGTTGTATTTAAATATTTGTATTTAGGATATATTATTATATTTATATGAATATATTTACCACTTTCAGAAAATCTTAAACTTATATACGAATTATATCGTTGGCTTGGACATAAAGACGGCGACGGGCTCACCACCTGTCACGTTGTTCCTAAAATATCTAAGGTGGAAGGTGGGTCGAAGGGACTTAACTGTCTATACTAGACTTCTGTCTACCCATGTATTGGGAATAGCATGAAGATATTTATTTTATTTATGCTTATTTTGTTTCTATTCTTTTTATGTACACTTCCGTCTCAATATTACATTTAGGTTAACTCAAAGGATGCCAGAAAAAGATCTCTTTTAGTGATAAGGTTTTATTTTACCATTTAATGCTGTTATTAAATTAAAGAGAAAAAAAATTAATGCTTTAAAAATCAATAAAAATGTAATTAATTTAATGCGTAATTTAATGCTGTTTTCTATAATTCCAATTTTTGTAATTTTTATTCCATGGTGTACAAGATATTTGTAATTTATTTCGTTTCATAATAATCTTTGCATAGTGTGTTAATTATTTGAAAGCGAAAATTTAAGAGATCTTTTTTTGATTTCAACTGACTGGGGCGGATTCGTCCCAGTCAGTGGAAATTAATTTCGCTCTTCCCTCCTAAAAACATTTTTCTCTTAAAAAATAAATAAATATTTTCACGCAATTCCCAATACAGGGGTAGACAGAGGTCTAGTCTAGACAATTAAGTCCCTTTGACCCACCTTCCACCGAAGATATTTTAGTGACAAGGTGACAGGTGGTGAGTCCGTCGCCGTCTTTATGTCCAAGCCAACGATTAACACGTACATAAGTTTTTGAAAAACTCGATCGAACTCGGGTCTCTTGACTCGAAATTCCAACCACCCAACCACTCGGCTATCGTGACTTCATTTTAATAATCTCTGTTTAGTCTTACTATCGACATACTTTATGTGCAATCGCCTTTACTCATCATTCCGCGACTAGTACGCGACCCCGACGCGCCCCGCGCTGCTAGCCCCTACGCCCGTTACTTGGGGAATTGCGCACGATCCGCGGACAGGAAATTACAAGAATAAATCGTACCAGACGCGAATCATACCGACTAATTTATTCACGAAGGATGTGGGTAATTCTTGGTCGCTGATCTCGCGATCTATCTATCTCCTTTTCCTCGATATGTGATTTGGTTGAGACGGCGTGTCTTGCGCATGAGCGTACTGTCTCATTAAATGTCGATAATGTTTCGATTAGGCAATACATGAAAATGGTATTTCTAATAACATTACTGAAAGTCACGATAGTCGAATGGTTGTCACTGTTGTTCCGAAAAATGTCATCGGTGAAAGGTGGGTCGAAAGGAGCGTTGTCTGGACCTCTGTTTACCCCAGTATTGGGAATTTCATGTGTAGCCTTAAATAACATCGATTGATATAAATATGTATTCAGTAATAAACACGACGATCGCGACGGAAGTGACTATCGGCCGGAAGTACTCAGCGCGTGCCGTTATGTAGAGATAAACAGAAAATTCGTGAATGGATAAATCCGCTCGTTCGTAATGGGATTAACATAATATTACGATGTTCTTCATAAAATTGATGAAGCGTTTCGAAATTAATTTTGAGTAATGTGTCATGTTTTTAAAAGTAAAACTTTATTGGGCGCGTTAATAGTATTTCAAGGTCGAATTGAAATTAAACGTTTTTATTTTTTTAATTTATTTGGTTTATTACTCAGACAACATTAATGGGTAGTAACAATAATAAAACTTTATATATTTATACTTATTATGTTGCAAAAGGTGGCCGACAGGAGAGCTGTTGGACGCAGAAAAGAGTCTTGGCTGTGCAACATCCGAGAATGAACCGGATTCGAGAGTCCTGATGTGAGTGAGTGTGAATGATTCTCCACGCAAAAATCAAGGACTATTCAAAGCTGAATGCTAACCTTTCCAACCAGCCGGAGAGGTACAAAAAGAAGCGGAAGATCTGGTTTTATTTAAACTCTAATTAATGTAAATAATGGGATTTAGTCCTCCATCCATTTGTTCTGCTATCATGCGAGTAGTATTCCATATTATATAGTATTCCATATTATATAGTATTCCATATTATATAGTATTCCATATTATATAGTATGCCATATTATATACATTTTTTATCTTTATACGTTTTCTGATATAGTAGCCATAGGTCTAGACCTGTAGCTGACCATGTATTGCCAAAAGCGAGAAGAAGAAAAAAAAGTGGACAATATTACGTACTTACGTACATCGTTTTAAGATTGGTAGAGCCACGCATCAGCTTTTGTTGTTGCATGCATGGGCCGGCTCAACCGGGAAAGTACCACGACCTCACAGAATACCGGCGTGAAGTAGAAGTCTAACAAACTTCTGCGTTTCGTCTGGTGAGTGCAGGTAACCGGAGGCCCACTCCCCCCTTATCCCTTATTCGGGGAGGGGGGGGCACTCTAAGGGCAGCGCATCTGCTATGCCTCTGGATTGCGGATGTTCATGGGCGGCGGTAATCACATACCATCACGTGAGCCACCTGCTCATTTGCCTCCCTTTTGCTATTAAAAAAAACTTAAATTATTCAAACTTTCGTGCGACATTATTAATCAAATAGTTAAAAACGGCTAAACTCACGTTACAATAATCGGTGTAGGTCCCGACAAGTTTCGGACCTATCCGAGGTCCTTCATCAGGGTGAGTGGAATGAGTTCGCGCTCGTGTCCCGCCTCGCACTGTTTTTAACTATTTCAATACTACGTACATTGCTCTGATCCCAAAATAAGCCTCTAAAGCACTTGAGAACTCTGAAACGATGAAGGCGCCATAGGCACCCAGACTGAAAAAGTTACTATAAACACCCAGACCAAACGAAATTAAGAGTAGTGGTTTACTACATTGAACCGTCCGAGAATCGTACCCGGGATATCAGAGTTGGCGACACCAGAGCTGGCGATGCCAGTGTGTACTCCACTTGATCACGGAGGTCACCAGTCGAACTAAATCTGTTTTGTAGGCTGTACTATCAATTATCATTAATTTCAACCTTCTAGTTTCATTGAACTACATATTGTTTGTGTAGTTTCTACACTAGAAAGGTTGATAAATAAAATTTTTAAATTTTGTACTTCTTTGAAATTGGTATATTCGATACTAAAGGGTCTTTGTATTTATAATAAAGTTTAATATGGATAGTATTACTATTTAATATAGTATATTATTGTATTACTGGCCACATTACAGCCAGGAACAGTATAAAAAAGAAAAAGAATTTCTCTAATGAAAGTCTAAATTTTGAAATAAAATACGCACTAATCTAAATATTACATTTCTAATGTAATATCCCGAAAACATTGTAATATTATATAATAAACTATACTGTGAATAATATACTGCCTACCACCATCAAGTTTCCTAGAAAAAAAATTGGGAAAAAAACATCTTCACGCATTTCTCAATACAGAGGTAGACAGAGATCTAGTCTAGACAATTAAGGGGGACAACGTAACAGGTGGTGAGCCCGTCGCCGTCATTATGACCAAGCCAACGATATAATTCGTACATAAGTTTTTTTGAAAAACCCATTGGTACGAGCCTCCCACCTGGGGATCGAACTCGGGTCTCTCGACTCGGAATTCCGACCACCCAACCACTCCACTATCGTGACTATTGATTATGATAAAAACTATAAAACCTAATACAGTTTGCTTTTAATATGCGTCTCGAACGCGACCTTTATAATTCTAAAAGAATCTCACGTGGAAGCTTTGCGTGCACTCAAGTCTTTATAGTTGGGCCAGCGCTGATGTAAATCCTATTAAACCCAAGCAAACCACCATCTTAGTAATTACGCTACAAACACCGGGCGCTCTGCCAGCTATGCACCTCCGCGACTTGCATGCAGATATATCGTGCCTTCCAGTATTAACTGTAAAAGAAAATCAAATACACTCCTGCTAATTATAGATATACGGTCGGGGAAAACGGACGCTCGCGAAATTGTTGGATTATCCTTTATTACGATGATTATTCTTATTGGTAAATGGAATGAATTAAAAGAGTTTTTTTTATTAAATAATAAATAAATATCTTCACGCAATTCCCAATACAAGGGTAGAAAAAGGTCTGGCCTAGACGATTGACCCACCTTCCACCGAAGGTATTTTCGAGACAACGTGACAGGTTTTTTTAAATTACTTCACATAATTTCCCGTACTGGGAAATCTTATAAGTTATATCTTTCAACTCGTTCAAAGCTTATTAATTATAAGGTGTCTGGTGGGTGTGTGTGTGGTGTGTGGTGGGGATGTCGGAATTTCTAGTCAAAAGAGCCGAGTTCGATCCCCAGGTGACAGGCTTTTAACAATGGGTTTTTTCAAAAGTTGTGTACAAATTATATCCTTGACTGGGACATTAAGATGACGACTGTTACTCACCTCACCTGTCATGTTTTCCCAAAAATATCTTCGGTGCAAGTTGAGTCGAAACGACTTAATTGTCTAGACCTTAGTCTACCCTTGAGATTATTGGGAATGGGGTGAAGATATTTATTAGTTATTTATTTACATTAATTTCAATAACTAATGTTACTCATAACTTTCCTTCATTCATACATCGGAATTAAACCCGAGCCATATTACCAAACCACTCGGCTGCCTTAGCATATATGTTATTGACTGGCGACCTCGTCGAACGACTGCCGTAAGCGCCGATTTTCACGGTGCCGCCAGCTCTGAAGTCCCGGGTTCGAAAACCACTTTTTCAACATTGTCTCTGACCTTGGCGTTTGTGGTAATTTTGTTGTTTCTGATTCAATAACACAAGTCCTTTAGCAACTTACTTTGGGATCAGAGCAATGTATGTGATGTTGTCCCTATCTAAGTCCTTATTCATTGTTATTATTTTATATTTGAAGTTTAAACAAAAGGATTTGTGATAATTTATTCATAAATTTAGATAATGAAGTGCTCAACATGATCTGCTCTGTCAATACATATAATTCGGCAGTGGGCTGGGAGATAAAAGCGTATGTGATGCTGGCGTATCTCTCACTAGTTACGTCATACGCAGATATAGTCCTATTTTTAGTCGGAACTAATTGAATTGACTCTTATTTTGTGGTGTCGCTTATTTGTATTCCTCACAATTTAGACGCACGAGTTCATACTTTAAATCTAAAACACAGTATCAAACAATAGAGTGTAAGAGTTGACTACTCCAATACCAGAGCTTTTATATTGCAATGCCTATGCCAACGCTTTTACGTTGGCATAGGAGAGATTTTTTATCTCAGAGGTCTAGACAATGAATTTATTTCGATTCTCCTTTCACCGAAGAAATTTTTGCGAGAACGTGACAGGCGGAGAGACTTTCGCCGTTTTTATGTTCAAGCCAATATGTTCAATATTAATGGTACATAAGTTTTGAAAAAACTCATTTGTACCTACCACCCGGGAATCGAACTCGGGTTTTTGACTCGATATCCGATCAGCCAACAACTCGGCTATCATGACTTGTGATGATTATGATAATAAATTAAGTACTTTTCAAAGTATATACATAGGTGCTTCGGATCATAAGAAGCCGCCTCACAGCATCAAATAACCATGTTATCAATAACTCGCTATGCGTTATACACGGGAAGCGAATTTTATTTTCCCTTCAATGGCAACATATACAATATATCTCACAGCGGGTATTCGCAACTTTCAACCGAAAAAAACCTTACATGACCTCAGAACAGTGTAAATTAAAACCGAATGCATAATAATATAAACTCCAACTACAAATAAATAGAGAATGTTTTAGCTTGAATATTATAAGGAGTTATGAAGTATTGAGTTTGAACGATTATTTTGACTAATAGCAAGTTACGGCGGTCAGTTCAGACGCTATAATATATAATGAGGTGAAGCCTGCTCAGGTCAAAATGAATATCCTTAGTGTCTGTAACGGGATGTTTTATGCAAAATATTTTTGGATACAGTTATTTCATGTCATTGCATTAATAAAGTAAATAATTCTAAATGGATTAAAAAAAAGAAGGATGCAATAAGGGAAAGAAGATAAGAAGAATAAATTTATACTACATTAAAGCCTTTAGTATTTTAGTGTTAGAGACTTAAGATAAAAAAAAAAGCATGCAGCCAAAAAAAAAAAAAAGAAAGTTAAAAAGCAGTCTACCCAATGACATGGAGAAGTTATAAGTATAGACATGTTCGAATAAAGTCTTCGTACAATTTAGTCGCTTCAAACCAATTTTTCAACCAGGCATATTTGGAATTAAAATGCCGATTTTATGCATAAATAGATAAAAAGTAATAAAAAAATGTTTGTGTGTGTGCAATTCACACACGGCAGAAGTGACATTTCGCAAAAGAAGAGGACACCGAGAACATATGGTGTAATGTATTCTATCTCATTCTCTCACCGACTGTCTCCTAAATAAATGTATAGAACATATATATATGTAGAAACATAAATATGTTTCTTTAACGTGACGCATTCGTGTCTCATTGAGTTTCACATCACAACCATTCTAAAGAAGTTTCACTTACACAATATAATCAAAGTAGTCCCGTGAAATTATTCCCATTGCTGTCCTAAGAGGCGACTTTGTGAAAAGCCTTGACAATATTAATAGCTACCGACAGATTAACGAAACTAAATCACAGATAGGATTTATCTCGAATAAATACCAGACCAGAATAAGCAGACTGGTAAGTGAAGCAAAATAAGTTTTGTTTACACCTGATTACGAGAGGCTACAATAGGTAAGCTGACTACCTGGTGCCATTCTCTAGCAACAAAATTTGCCCTGGTGAGAAGTAGAAGGCAGATGCTATCTAAGACAAAATATCAGAGATAAGCTAATGTAAAAAATCCTAAATTATAATTAATAATAAAGAGAAGATAATATAAAACCAAAGACACGATAGCCGAGTGGTTGGTTGGTAGGAATTTCGAGTAAGAAACCCGAGTTCGATCCCCGGGCGGCAGGCTCGTACCAATGGTATTTTCAAGTTATGAACGAATTACATCGTTTGCTCGGACTTAAACATGGCGAAGGGCTCACCACCTGCCACATTGTCGCGAAAATGTCTTCGGTGAAAGGTGGTTCAAAGAGTCGTAATTGTCTGAGCTAGACCTCCGTCTACCCCTGCATTGGAAATTGCGTGAAGATATTTATTTATTTTTTAATTTAAAAACAATAAATGTTCCGATTATGTATGTATATATGCAGTATGTATGTAATATGCACACGTGTGTAAACGAACACACAATTAAAAACAATGATATGCATGCACAATTAGATATAGTAATCTTACTTTTTTTCGAAAGCATCGCCTAAATAAGGGAGCGGACCCAACAGACCTTCATGACAAAAAACAACCACTCCCGACATCGCTCTATCTTCCGCCGAATTAACTGGAGATAATCCCTCCCCTCCCCTCCGGACCCTCCCCCCCTCCCATCCTTAATTAAAACGTCTGACGTTGACTTTTGTTGCATTCGAACTTTAAGCCAGGCGATAGAATGAGCTCCCATAACACGACCACTTTGATTCTGTCACTTCATTTAGTTTTCATGTTAAAAAAATAAAAAAGTTGTAATTTATGTCATTGCGTACTTTATTTATTGCTGGGATTCGATTGATACATAGGTACAGGAAAGTTTTTTCACAATCTTTAGGGAAGTCCATCTTCAGCTACGGACTTTCGAAAGGATGTAATGAAGAAGAATATAATTTATGTTTTAAAAATCCTTCTTAATCTTATTAGTAAAATAATCCAAGGTATTAAGTCTGTGCTATATTTAAACCACCAACTAATCTCTAGCTTCTATGACACGAATGGGATTTTATTGTTTTCATAAATAATTACATAAATAACTATGCCACTGGCCCTAGAAATCTCAGAAGGTGGCAATATTTCTGTAAAACACAGTTAAAGCGTCACAAGTTAGTTTGTGTTCTACTGTAATTATTTCATGTGCAATGATAAATATTACAGGGCTTTTTTTATAATTTTTTTTTTCGTTTAAATTTTTGATTTTCGAATAAATATATTATTTTTTAAAAGTCGAAGCGATGTTCTTGATGTGACAACGTTATCCAACTCACCTGGATCCTGTTTAGTGTGTTGCGGTTTATTTTTGTTCTTCACAAACTTTTTGATCACGATCACAATACATTCCTGGCTCATTACTCAAGTTTGTGTTGCGTTATTTAAACGTTTCTTACAAACGAACCACCGCGTTGCGAAATTATCGCAGATTATCGTATCATTGATAAATCGGCGAATAAAATATAAGTCACGACAGCCGAGCGGTTGGATGGTCGGGATTTCGAGTCGAGAGACCCGGGTGCGATTCCCAGGTGGCTCGTGCCACTGGGGTTTTCAAAAATACATGTACGAATGCTATCGTGGGCTTGGCTATAAAGACGGCGACGGGCTCACCACCTGTCACGTTGTTCCGAAAAAATCTTCGATGGAAGGTGGGTCGAAGGGACTTAATAGTCTGACTAGACCTTTGTTTTGGGAATTGCGTGACGAAATTTATTATTAAAATATCAGTCATTTTGTGGGAGATACTTTATTAGTATAGTTTAGGAAAATCTATAAAAGTTAAATAATTATGTTAATTATCCGACATATATATTAATTAGGTTAAATATATATGTCGGACAGTAGCAGAACATAAAATTAATAAAATAAATATCTTCACGCCGTTCCTAATACAGGGTTAGAAAGAGGCCTGGACAGTTAAGTCCTGTCGACAAACTTTTTGCCGAATATATTTATTGGGACAACGTGACAGGTGTTAAGCCCGTCGCCGTCTGTATGTCCAAGCCAACGATATAATTCGTACATCAGTTTTTTGAAAAAACTCATTGGCACAAGCCTGCCACCTGGTGAACGAACTCGGATCTCTTGACTCCGAATCCTATCCTATCACCCAGCCACTCGGCTATCGACAACTCGTTACGTGACGAAAATTAATTAATTTTATGATCAGTTACCAAGTCTTTCAGTACAGTTTCATACGCGAAGCTTATACCGCTTATACCTAACTCGAACACTTCATGTGGCTGCTATAAAATTGATGAATACGAGATAAGTGTTAAGGTAAACACATATGTGGGCGTATTTGTGCGGCGAGCGGTTTCGTTAGCGCGCGTGACTCTGCGTACCTGACGGGCTTGTTCTCACGGATGTACATGGCACAGTCTAATACGATCATATCAAAAACAAATGAAAGAAAAAATAAAAAAATAATCAATGTCAAAGAAAATAATATAATGCCTACATAAATCGGGACACAATCATAAAGATAGCTCTAACACCAAAGTAAGTAGCTAAAGTACGTGTGTTAGGAATCGTAAACAACGAAGGAATGACTTCATGTCTTCATATAATGCATGCATACTACATGCATACTTCATGTCTTCATATAATGCATGTTTGGTGCTTTACCAATAAACGCGCCATATATATAGTTTTGCAAGTGGAGATTTGTACAGTAATTTTGAGCTATGATTTTACTTGTGCGTAATTTAACGCAAAGAAATAAATATTCGTAAAGTAACGCCCGTGTCATTTAACTACAGAAATATAATAATAAAATAGTGTCTCTGTATTAGCTAACTACACTGTGTCCAGATACTAGGTGTCTGTACGACGGAACACTCGATGATGGAGTCACAATTACGTGTCATTGCATTAATATACCAAAGTTATAAGTTGATGGTAATTTACAAGTTGTGAAATGTTACACTTTATTTAAACGTTCAGAGAACTTTAACGGCCAGTGATTTTAAATAGCTTTTCATGACCACCGTGGTCGAGTAGTGTACACACATGCCCGAGTTTGATTCCTGAACAGGTCAATCTTTCTGTATCGATTGTGGTACCTAAGTTGTTTCTTATTTCATACAAAAAATATTTAGATACTTGGGACTGCAGCAATAAATATAATGTTACTCGCATTTATTTATTTATTAAAATTTTATTTTAAATATTCTATAATTGAATGCTGAGAACTATGGTAACTGCACTATGTGACTATGGGCCGGTCACTTATCTCGAAGAACAGATTACCATTGGGGAAACCTGCACAATGTTATGGTGGCCGTTCTTAGAGACAAATTTAACAGGAGATTCAGTAATGTACACTTGAAAACCTGTAAAGAAATTATCAATTTCTTACTGTTGATGTAGAGTGCAGATTGATAAATAAAACGCAGGTTTGCGCCCCCGATTCTAATATTGTCGTAAACCACTCCAGACAAAAGCATTGCAACTTAGTTGACTTGAAGGAATGCTCGTAATATGTAGGATGAACGGTAGCAGTAATTTAGTATTGCTAGCATTCTTCTGTAATATGTAGGATGAACGGTAGCAGTAATTTAGTATTGCTAGCATTCTTCTGTAAAAAAAAACGATCGTATTTTGTCTCATGAAGTAATATAGTTAATAGGCCACCGAAAGTGAATCGAAAGGACATAATTGTCTAGACCTCTGTCTACCCTAGTATAAAGAAAATGCGAGGTGTTACTGTTACTTACTTAAGTTACTTACACGTGATACCAGAGAAACTTTATTCACAAAGCAATATATTCGACGTAACACTACCTAAAATAAATCTGAAGTGAGGGAAACAGAAGTCTCTAAAATATGTGACGTTGATTCAGAAGACTCATTTGCATATACTAGTCCAATTGATCTAATGCATTTCATATGGTATTAGCAGAAGTGAAAAGCGTATTTATCGTTTTATCAATATCAGAATATGAGTATACAGCTTTGAAGGACCAAAAAATATGTCTCGGCCGTTCGTAAGACTTTCAAATGTGTACTAAATGTAGCTGAAGTTGTATTAAATTTTTAGAATTGACATAATTACCACTCGAGAGATTTCGATAGTTTCACTGTCATGTTTTAATTCTATGAATAGCGTAAATTTTTCTTTCTGACTGTGAACTCTGTTTTATTTTAACATAAGGTCCTTAAGGTTTGAAAGATGACCTGATCTTATCCCTTAAATTTATAAGGGCGTGCTTCGATGGTTTGTTGAGCGAATGAGCGAAGACCGAATGGTAAAGAAAATATATAGCGCAAAGTTAATATTAAAATGGGTCAAGGTAGGCCAAGACTAACTTTCGAAGACCACGTGAGCAAATTGCTCGAAGGGAGGAGGATCACGAGTACTCGGATACCTAGAAGTGCATGTATGAAGAAAATGGTGAATATGAAAAAAGCAAAAGAGGATCGTGACACTTGGAGATCTGTTCTCTCTGGTTACCCCGTCAGGGACTGTGCGTGAAGATAACATAAAGGTTCTTTAAACTTCTTACATATGTGGAATTAATGCCTGTGGCATTCATTCAGTGTTGCAGAGATAAAATAAGAGTGTATGTTTTAATGGAAAGATTTTTATGTAATTGAACATTATAAAGTTTATATAGTACATAAATAGTCGTATATGAATCTCATTTGACATTGTTTTTTGATGGCGATTTATTTTTCCGCCTTTGTCTTACATGTCTTGATGCTCGGTAGAGTCGGGAGTCACTTTTAAAATAAAACAGTTTTGCATTACGCTATCTCTTATATTTTAAATCTCAGTCTTAGACCTACAGTGAACATAAAGCAAAGCTCACAGTCTGTTGTCACTGATGTGTTGGTTGTCGCTTTGAATCGCCAGTAAACAAGGCGGGTCTGGTTAACTAGTTCAGTCACGCCTATACCTGAATTATTGCTTCAAGCTGTAAGTTTTAAAGCGAGATTTCACTAAATTATTTTTAAGGGTCAGTCCTTCCACGGACATCTGAAATATATAAAGTCAACTGCCCAGCAATCTAAGTTATAGCCGATGTGGAAACCTTTTTTGAAGTAAGGAAGTGTCTTGGGTTCCTCGGTAGTGATTCTCAGAAGCGATCTCGTTTACTCTATCAATCACATTATTTATTCATCGAAATAAGAACATACATTTAAATGTATAGGGCATCTTCAAGATATATCCTATTCATTAATACTTTTCTCTCAGAATTTGTAACTGACCCAGATAAATTCTAGGCGAAAAGACTGTGGTAGACTTCATCTAGAGGTGGAGTCTAACACCGTATATTTTGTTGTATGGTCTATGACCTTTTTTGCCTATAACATTTTATGATATCACACGAAATAATAAGGTGACGAATTCTATAATACCTGAAAGCTTCTTTGAAGTAAAAAGTAACGTTGCAGCCTTTAAATGCCCATTGATGGGCAAAGGCATTTTTTCAATATTTAAAGAAGTTTAGAGCAGAGAAACTTCCGCCACGCTGTTCCAGTGAATAATTTCAAACTTAATTAGTGAACAAAATTAATAGTGAAACAAATTAATTAGTGAATAATTTCAAACGTCATCGAAAGTTTTTTTTCAGACGTACAGCTTTCCTCAGCCTGTACTTATGAGGTGAATTCAGCACTTAAATTAAGATAAATAAATAAAATAAAATAAAAGAGGCCTCGACAATCAGGTCTCTTCGACTCACCTTCCGCCGGAGATATTTTCGGGATATTTGAGATATGTTAGATTTTATGGTCATTTTTATGGTCACGACTAATTATTGAAGCGGAACAGGATCGGGGTTTGATTTTTATATTGAACATTTTCTCAAAATTATATCTGTCAAATATATCCTATAATATCTTAGGATCGTTAATCATTGCAACTGAACGTTTTAATGTTATTAAAAATAAATAATAAATATCTTCACGCAATTCCCAATACAGGGGTAGACAGCGGTCTAGTCTAGACAATTAAGTCCCTACGGCCCACCTTCCACCGAAGATATTTTCGGGACAACGTGACTGGTGGTGAACCCGTCGCCGTCTTTATGTCCAAGTCAACGATGTAATTTGTACATACGTTTTAGAAAAACCCATTGGTACGAGCCCGCCACCTGGGGATCGAACTCGGGTCTCTTGACTCGATATTCCGACCACCCAACCACTCGGCTATCGTGACTTCAAGTTAACTCGTGACTTTAACTTTAATGTAATTGGTGTATAATAATAATAATAATAATAGCATTATGGGTCTTAATATTTAATTATTATTTTTATGTATTTTTATGGGTTTATATCGTATATATTTTATAGTACTTTATTTATTTTATTTTATGTATTTTTATTTTTATGTATATAAAAACCCAACCAGACGAGAAAATATAACAAATACCCCAAAATACCATTATATAATAATAATAACACATATCTTCGGTGGAAAGTGGGTCAAAAGGAGTTAAATGTCTAGACTAGTCCTCTGTCTACCCCTGTATTGGGAATTGCGTGAAGATATTTATAAATGTATGTATTAAGCACATAATTAGCTTAATGTGAAAACATAAAACAACCACCGATTCTCAATCTTTAATGGGTTTTAGACGTAATCGCATATCATATTACATACGCGCGCAAATATACCTTTCATATTCAATAACTAGGAAATTCAATGACCATGGCACAGCGTCACACGTAGCCGTGGACCGTGTGATCGATGGGCGAGAGAAATAACATACGCGACTCTTCCTCATCACAACTAACGGTACAACGTTCATTGGCATAGCACAGTACAAATTGGCCACGACCAGAAACATAAATATTATGCGCTTACGTACAGAATAATATGCACAGTTTAATATTTTGTGCCGTTCTCAAAACAAATCTTTTAAAGTGAAAATGAACTTTAAATACAAAAAAAAAGAAACCATAAAATGAGAGTTTGAAGATACGTAAATAACTGCTTTAGTTATTTTGCTGTAAAGACAGTGAATCCCTATCTTCTTTTATTGACAGCTTCAATCCTACTACTTGTGAACAGCAAGCGCTGTTTTTAAATGTACTTTATGTACTGTTTTTTAATGTATATATATTTACACGTATAGTCGTGGCATTTTCTCACATCATGGGTGTGTGTTATTGCTGAAATATGTGTGTAAATGTCGTAGAATCACTATTTCTTGCAAGATCTTTTTGTAAAGCCACTACCTACCACCAAGTAGAATATTTGCGAGATGAAAAATAAAAACCAAAATTTAATTCATCAAGGAATTTATAAATGTTTACAGTGCAGTGGCGTAACCATAACTGTAAAATTTAAACCAAAAACTTCAAGTACCCACTCAGTATAATTTAATGCACGCAACTGTACGAAGTTGGAACGTTTTATGTCTTTGCCATTTACTTTGATGCTTTTCATTTTTCATAAAGTATTGTATATCTTTCACACCATTTGTTGAGAGAATTAACATTCCCCCCCCACACACACACACACCATTCGGATCTTGTTAAAACGATATCGCAAATAAACTATATATACTCAAAATAAAAAAGCACAATACGGATTATAATAACATAAACGGCCCATCAGTGAAATAAATTAATCTCATTGTTAACATCTGGTAGCGATGTTTGCTAAGCACCACACAACTGTCATATTTATAAAAGAGTTCAATGAGAACCGTATATCTTTGTAACTAGGGGTTTTATTGTTCGGGGCAACACCCCGATCTGTTATTGTGGTATACACCTCGACAATACGCGCGCTGGATACAGCCAACGCCCACTTGTCGACATCTGTAAATTGTTGCTGCGTGTACCCTGTACACGTTTTATATTCTTGCTTCTTTTTTCTATTGTTAGGATCCTGAAATCGATTTATGAAATATTTTCTTAACGAATCATTGTTCAAGTTATATCAATTGTTAAATTATATGGATAGGTAAAATCACTTTTATAATATAATATAAATACACACACTGATAGGGACAATATCACACCCACTGTTATGATGCTAGAGTAAGCAGGAAAAGCACTTGATTTATGGAATAAGAAACAACGAAGGTAACACAAACAGCTAGACCTGAAAAAATGTAGAACTAATTTTTTCAGGATTTAAAATGTTCAATCCTTGAAAACCGGTGTGTACGCAGTGTGGTTTCTACCGTTTCAGGTTTTTTGGATTTTTTTAATTTATAAATTAAGCACCAAAAAAATATAAAACGCCATGATAGAAATATCTACTCGATGAAGCTTGTATTTTTTTTTGGTTTTCGTATCCAATTTGGTTATATGCTTATAAGTGTATTACAAAGTGGAAGACAGAACTCACTTTCGTTTAGCTAAACGATTTTTTTCACTCTTCAAAATAATTTTCCTAAATTAAATTCTGTGCACAATGAGGCTTAAAACTTAAGTAATATATTTTATTTGTCTTAGAGCTCAAAAAAATTTAATATAATAATTTATTATTGATAATATATTATATATAGTTTTTTTAATAAATAATTTTGTTTATCTGTTACATATTAACCTTCCAGTGTGGTCTAAACGGGAGATGTTTGATGTAGTATTATTCAATCTGAAAAAAATATATTTTATTACTAAACACAAAAAAAAACTTATTATGTTAGTCAGAGAAATAAACAATAAAATCTGTCACGGTGTCCCAAAAGCTTCCAAGTAAGTTGGGTTGAAAGGACTTCATTGTCTAGACCTCTGCCTACCCCGGTATGGAAAATTGCGTGAAGATAAAAGAATACTTATAAAAGTAACAGCGCGTACAACAAAAATACAATCAAATCAGCAATTGCTAGTTTTAAAATTTTCTAGTTCGAATGCAATACTTACTATTTTAGTTCATAAACAGTAAAAGAAATAACCGACGATAAATTCTTTAAAGTGTCTAATACGTCAAGTCTTACAGGATTAAAACGTCCGACTCCGATACTAACGGACTATGATATATTGGCTAAAGTAACTGTCTCGTCTGATGGCTGGTGTGGACACCGCAATCGGGTCAGAGAATGGTAATGTGGATGTGGACAAGCAATGGACGGTGTAACGGGCGGCCGAGACGCGTTAAAATTCGCGGCTCGTGATCGTGGGATCTATCCGTGGATGAGTCATGAGCTATAGAAATGCTTTATGTTGCATCAATTGCAAAAATCACGATAGCCGAGTTGTTGGGTATTGAGAATTCGTGTGAACAGACCCGAGTTCGATTCTCAGGAAGCAGGCTCGTACCAATTGTATTTCAAAACTTATGTACGTACTATTTACATCGTTGGCTTTGGCGTAAAGACTGCGACAGGTAGTAGACTATACTCTCATCCATTTCTGTCAAAAAGCCTTATATTGCCGATATAAAGAAAGGAAATATAAAACTTAATAGTTATTGACATTGATAGTTGAGCCACGATAGCCGAGTGGTTGGGTGGTCGGAATTTCGAGTCAATAGACCCGAGTTCGATCCCCAGTTGGTAGGCACGTACCAATGGGTTTTTCAAAAACTTATGTACGAATATCGTTGGCTTGGGCATAAAGGCGGCGACGGGCTCACCACCTGTCACGTTGTCCCGAAAATATCTTCGGTGAAAGGTGGGTCGAAGGGACTTAATTGTCTAGACTCGACCTCTGTCTACTTTATTTTATGTTATATATATATATATATATATATATATATATATATATATATATATATATATATATATATATATATATATATACATATATATATATATATATATATATATATATATATATATATATATATATATATATATATATATATATATATATAATATTAAGTTTACCATAACAATCAACTTGTTACCTCAATCTTCTTTTCTCTTTCTTTCTTTAGGGTACAAGTAAAGATATGATTATACAGAATCTTTACTTGTGACCCAATCTTGACCACCAAATCTTTTGTTTATTTTTTTTAAAATAGAAAAGGGAGGCAAACGAGCTGGTGGCACTCGTGATGGTAAGTGATTACCGCCACCCATGAACATCTGCAATACCGGAGGAATAGCAGATGCGTTAGCGGATTAACATACGCGCACATATCTTATCACAAACACTACTAACTCACACGCACACACACACACGTTCATACAAAATATTATCACATTCACATTTCCACCCCCAAATACTTCTATTCTAGTGGTTAAACCGATCCCAAGACCTTGTCGTAGGGCTAGATACAAAATATCAAGTCATTTCAGATCATATTATATCCTGGCAGAGAAGTGGGAGCCTCGTGACTTCTAACTCAGGTTTTGTAAAACCTACAACGGGAACCAGTCCCTCACATTTAGAATACATTTTTTATAATTGTTAAAACTAAATGTGGACATTTAAGTTGCACGTGTGTAGGAAACAAATAAAGATTTTATTTATTTCAATCTAACATATATTAACTTTCTTTAGATATATTAAAAGTTCTTTTCGAAATCAACTTTCTAACAGTGACTAAGAGTTGACCTTGTCATTTGATCTTCACTCATTCCTCAACGTGCCCAAACCATTGAAACACACCCTAATAATATTTGGTGATAGTTACTAATACTTAATTAAAACTTCATTTCGATTTATTAATTTTTCAAGATGGATTTTAAGGTTCCATTTATGAACCTTCAGATTACGGATTGGCAAATTTTCGAGAAAAGAAAACTCCAGCAATACCAATTATATTAAAAATCTGAGTACAACATTACTATTAACAACAATACCATAATTAAATTCGTACCAGGTAAATAGATATATTAATATTTGCAAAATTAAATAGAGTGTACATTAAACGTTAAAACTATTCATCAGCTAAACTTTCTAAAAACAGTTTTCTAGAAAATATTTATACAGAATCTTTACTTGTGACCCAATCTTGACCACCAAATCTTTTGTTTATTTTTTTATGTTATATATATATATATATATATATATATATATATATATATATATATATATATATATATATATATATATATATATATATATATATATATATATATATATATATATATATATATATATATATATATATATATATATATATATATATATATAATATTAAGTTTACCATAACAATCAACTTGTTACCTCAATCTTCTTTTCTCTTTCTTTCTTTAGGGTACAAGTAAAGATATGATTATACAGAATCTTTACTTGTGACCCAATCTTGACCACCAAATCTTTTGTTTATTTTTTTATGTTATATATATATATATACATATATATATATATATATACATATATATATATATATATATACATATATATATATACATATATATATATACATATATATATATACATATATATATATACATATATATATATACATATATATATATATATACATATATATATATATATACATATATATATATACATATATATATATACATATATATATATATATATACATATATATATATACATATATATATATATATATATATATATACATATATATATATATATATACATATATATATATACATATATATATATATACATATATATATATACATATATATATATACATATATATATATATATATACATATATATATATATATACATATATATATATATATATACATATATATATATATACATATATATATATATACATATATATATATATATATATATATATATATATACATATATATATATACATATATATATATATACATATATATATATATATATATATATATATATACATATATATATATATATATATATATATATATATATATATATATATATATACATATATATATATATATACATATATATATATACATATATATATATATATATACATATATATATATACATATATATATATACATATATATATATACATATATATATATATATATATATATATATATATACATATATATATATATACATATATATATATATATATATATACATATATATATATATATATATATACATATATATATATACATATATATATATATACATATATATATATATATATATATATACATATATATATATATATATATATATATATATATACATATATATATATATATATATACATATATATATATACATATATATATATATATATACATATATATATATATATATATATATATACATATATATATATATATATATACATATATATATATATATATATACATATATATATATATATATATATACATATATATATATATATATATATATACATATATATATATACATATATATATATATATATATATATACATATATATATATATATACATATATATATATATACATATATATATATACATATATATATATACATATATATATATAATATTAAGTTTACCATAACAATCAACTTGTTACCTCAATCTTCTTTTCTCTTTCTTTCTTTAGGGTACAAGTAAAGATATGATTATACAGAATCTTTACTTGTGACCCAATCTTGACCACCAAATCTTTTGTTTATTTTTTTTAAAATAGAAAAGGGAGGCAAACGAGCTGGTGGCACTCGTGATGGTAAGTGATTACTGCCACTCCATGAACATCTGCAATACCGGAGGAATAGCAGATGCGTTAGCGGATTAACATACGCGCACATATCTTATCACAAACACTACTAACTCACACGCACACACACACACACACGTTCATACAAAATATTATCACATTCACATTTCCACCCCAAATACTTCTATTCTAGTGGTTAAACTGATCCCAAGACCTTGTCATAGGGCTAGATACAAAATATCAAGTCATTTCAGATCATATTATATCCTGGCAGAGAAGTGGGAGCCTCGTGACTTCCTATAACTATATAGGAAGTCACGATAGCCGAGTGTTTAGGTGGTCGGAATTTCGAGTCAAGAGACCCGAGTTCGATCCCCAGGTGGCAGGCTCGTACCAATGGGTTAACGGGGGCAAACATAAGTGTCATGAATTTAGTGTTTGTATTCGAGTCATGAACGTTTGTATGTATTTATGTTATTATTTATCTATGTTAAGTAAATGGTACCGTTAGGCCATTAAGACGGCAATAAGTTCACCACCTATCACGTCTTCTCTGCGTGAAGATCTAAAAAAAAATTTCGATGACTCTTTCATTATAAATTTAATTATTTTAACTTACAATTCTTATTACCCAATCCCGACAACCCCAATGATTTTATCATCGCCAGTGTTTTACATCGATCGTATAACTACGGTGGTATTGTAAAAAGTTTCACTTATCCATGGGAATATAGCTTCTATACTCTATGGTTAAGAGTGAAGTAATTCCCCGGCGGTTAATAGAGTGCTCATAAGAACAGTCTCGAGGGTGGACCACCGCTGTGCTGGGCGACGCTCGCACAACGCCAGCAAAAACTGACCCACCGAGCGCTGATTGACTTTTGCCTACAGTATATACGAAGCAGTAGGTTCATTTTTAAAAAGAACCACAATACAGATACATTCATATAATACAGAGGCAGCCAGAGGTCAAGACAAAGCAGTCCTGTCGATCAAAATTTCACTGGAGGTTTTTCTTTAATTTATTTAGGACAAAAACAATTATGTAATAAAACTTACTTCACGCAATTCCCAATACAGGGGTAGACAGAGGTCTAGTCTAGACAATTAAGTCCCTTCGACCCACCTTCCACCGAAGATATTTTCGGAACAACGTGACAGGTGGTGAGCCCGTCGCCGTCTTTATTTCCAAGCCAACGATATCCTGGGGATCGACCTGGGGATATACCAAGTTTGATATTAATAATAAAAAAATCTTCTACGTATCTTTTATCGCATAATTATATTAATTACACGTAACGTAATATCTTTAATCGATTCATATCTCACTTTCGATTACTTGCCTAGTAACAGGTACATTCACCATAGATCATTAATTATTATGCGTATCGATTTCAACAGTGACTCATATTTAATCTAAAATTAGTTTTGAGTTGATTAAAGAAGAAAATATGATGAAGGGTACAGTATTTTGTTATATAGTAGTAATTTATTTTACTAGAGTCACGATAGCCGTCTGATTGGGTGATCGGAATTCGAGTCAACCAACTCGTGTTCGATCACCAGGAGGAGTGTAATATAAATATTTTTGGAAATTTAAACTTCTGCATTAAGCTATGCTGTGGCTCGTCTGCAAACATTTAAGCGGACTGCGTTGGGCGAAGCCTGAATAAAAATATACGTACTAAAAATATTTATTGTAAAGTTGAAGCAAGTTACACTTCTTTTAGCTTTGAAGCAAATTACCTCCACACCTTTAAATTTCTATCTTCACGCAATTCCCAATACAGGGGTAGACAGAGGTCAAGTCTAGACAATTAAGTCCCTTTGACGCACCTTCCACCGAAGATATTTTCGGGACAACGTGACAGGTGGTGAGCCCGTCGACGCCTTTATTTCCAAGCCAACGATATCCTGGGGATCGACCTGGGGATATACCAAGTTTGATATTAATAATAAAAAATCTTCTACGTATCTTTTATCGCATAATTATATTAATTACACGTAACGTAATATCTTTAATCGATTCATATCTCACTTTCGATTACTTGCCTAGTAACAGGTACATTCACCATAGATCATTAATTATTATGCGTATCGATTTCAACAGTGACCTTTGACGCACCTTCCACCGAAGATATTTTCGGGACAACGTGACAGGTGGTGAGCCCGTCGACGCCTTTATTTCCAAGCCAACGATGAAATTCGTACATAAGTTTTTGAAAAACTCATTGGTACTGCCACCTGGGGTTCGAACTCGGGTCTCTCGACTCGAAATTCCGACCACCCAACAACTCGGCTATCGTGACTTTTATTTCTATCTTTAAATTTCTATGTATACCAATAAAGCTTTAAGCATGAAAATGAGTTCCTGATATAATATTACAATGAAACATTTTCAAAGTAGCTTTTGTAGAATAAATACATTGAAAGTTCCTCTTTCTTATAAAGTATTAATAACGTGACGTGCGGTTATGACGTAAGAATACTACCGCCTATTTTAGCGTGGGTTTCGTAAGAGGCGACACAGGGACAGGCTTTGAAAATGCAATTGGCTACCAATAAGGGGCCTGTTTAAGCCCTCCCCTTAAGGGATGTTTTGATATTATCACACTTGGCAATATCGTAGTGCCAGACACCGTGCACGTAAGACACAGCTCTTCACCAGTCTGATGGTATTTTGGTCTGATGAATTGTTATTTAGGCTGGTGGTTGACCAATTCTTACGCCAATTGTACACGATATGAGAGGAATAATACTTCTCTTTTTTCTTTACTGAGAATTCTATATTTCCTACTGAACCGCAATGTTATCGAGTTTTTATTTTTTTAATCTTCACGTAATTTCTCATACAGGGGTAGGTATTGGTGCATACAATGACGTCTTTTCGATCCACTTTTCACAGGAGCTTATTTGGAACAGTGGAACAGGCGAGACGCCGTTTTAGTGTCCAAGCTTATCGTACACTGTTATTAAATACATACGTACATTTACTTAGATAAATATTCATACACATATACGCAATATATAACACGTCCATGACTCCAGTACAACAATCATTACGCAAATGTTGCCCCTAGCGGGATTCGAACCCGCAACCTTCAGCTTCTGAGACAGGGTCACTAACAACTCACCTATCGGGTGTCTCGAGTTATTCATAGTAATGAATTATTAAACTCCACAACGCTCATAAGACATTCACGAGCGTCAATGAATTCTTTAAAAAAAGCTCGGACGGAACCAAGCAAGTGGGAGCATTAATAAGAACCGCCGAGTTATCTCACATCGTCAATCGTTCATAGAAAAGTTGAATGAGTTATTTCTTAACGTATCATAACTGCTCTGATACGGGAAGTTGCGTTTGTTATGTACCAACCTTATAAAAACTGGTCTAGTGATCGAGTTCTGACTGCCTGTCAACGGATCGATGGATGGGGGAATTATTAAAAAAAAAAATAAACACTCTTATCATAAAAATCACGATAGCCGAGTGATTGGATGATCGGCATTCGAGTCAAGAGACCAAAGTTCGATTCTCAGATGGTAGGCGCGTACCAATGAGTGTTTTTTATAAATTTATGTACGATTTTTGTCGCTGACTTGGATATAAAGACGGCAACGGGCTCTCATCATGTCAGGTTGAACCAAAAAATGTCTTTGGTGGAAGGTGGGTCCAAAGGACTTAATTATCTTGACCTCTGTCTGGCGTGAATATATTTTTTTATCATTCATTTGTTTCAAATAGTATATACAGAATATATATACAGGACATCATCACGTGTATTGCTCGGATCCAAAAGAAAGTACCAATCATGTTATAAATCAGAATCAAGGAAGATACCAACAAGCAGCCAGGCTCGAGACCATGTAGAAAAAGTGGTTTTTTGCCAGTTAGGAAATCAAACCCGAGACATCAGACCTGTCGTCAGCATAAAGACCGGTGTATACGTCACTCGTCTACAGAGGTCATCCAGTTTGAGACATGACACAAAATATACTTCTAGAAGACCCAGCTATAAGTGCTACAATTATTTATTTTATCAGATGAAAACATAATAACAACAAGCAATAACAAACCATAAAATAAATGAAAAGTGGGCCTCGCCTTGAGTGCTTCATGAAATAATGCAAACAAACTACTGTCCTCGGTACTTGAGTTTATCTACTGACGGTACTTGATGACGTAGCCTGCTTTCTGTCATCGTTGGTAATCGTACATTAGTGGGATCTGAAAAAGAAAACATCTCAACTTCACATGTCTAAATCGTTTACGTTAAAAAAAATTATTCCGTGAAAGGACTAAATTAATGGTCTAGATCTCTAGACCATTAATTTAGACAGAGGTCTACCGCAATATAGGGAACGGCGTTAATGTTTTAATTGTGATAAGGTTTTTTATGATGGTGAATGTACCGTAGTGGTTATGAGCTATTGGTTGTGGGTTCGACCCCGCTAAGTGCAAGCATTTGTATAGTGAATAATACTCGAATCGTGGATGCTTGTATATATATAATAGATATTTATCTATATAAAAACATATTTAGGGAAGTATATTGTAATATTTTCTAAGACACTAAAACGGTGATATGCTCACCACCTGTCACGTTATTGATTCCGTCTACATCTACGCCCACCTCCTCTCATTTTTACTTGCATGTTGTTCACATTCGGGAGGAAATATAATTCAATTTGGAATTTTTATTATTAAATTAATGAGTCGTGAGTAAAGTCACGATAGCCGAGTGGTTGGGTGGTCGGAATTTCGAGTCAAGAGACCCGAGTTCGATCCCCAAGTGACTGGCTCGTACCAATGGGTTTTTCAAAAACTTATGTACGAATATCGTTGGCTTGGACATAAAGGCGGCGACGGGCTCACCACCTGTCACGTTGTCCCGAAAATATCTTCGGGACAACGTGAAATAACACCCAGGGATCGAACTTGACACGAACTCCGATCATCCAGCCACTCGACTATCGCGACGTTTATTCATTAAAAGAAGAAACATAATTCTAAATTAATAAAAATAAATCCCGAATGTACAAAGCGTTTGGTCGTATCCGTTTAAGGCAAAAATTGATCGCACTTAGCCGACCGCGCGGCTTCTCAATGGGAAAGGAAACGGTTTTTGCCTTTCGTGCCGATGCTCTGGAATATTTGCGGGCCGGCGTTGCTTTTTATAGCGGATTGATCGTCGTGTCACAGCAATTACATAAAATGTATGAGTATGTGACCGACATCACGGCGCTGACGACCGTTGTACGTCGGCCCAACTCGCGACGCGCTCATGATTAAATGGCCCATCTTTATATTGCGGCGACGGGCTCACCACCTGTCACGTTGTCCCGAAAATATCTTCGTTGGAAAGTGGGTCAAAGGGACTTAATTGCCTATACTAGATCTCTGTCTACCCCTGTATTGGGAATCGCGTGAAATAAATTTTTTTCTGCAATTATAAAACCGAATTAAGAACCTCTTCCTTTTTGTGAAGTCGGCTAAAATATCTATATGAGTCGAGAGCAATAAATATTTATGACCGTTACTGATATGGGAACGGGGGCATCCAAGCGTACTGGCTTGCTTGATCATTCATTCATAATATGACCACTTCATCATACTTCTTTGCGAATGTCATTCAGTTAGTATTTATACTACATGCATTTATGTAACTATTAAAAACTCTCTCTCTTTTCTCATATTAGTTTCATTTTACTCTATTAATTTGTTAAAAGTCACGATAGCCGAGTGGTTGTGTGACTGGAATTCGAATCAAAAACCCGAGTTGGATTCCCTAGGATTCATATCGTCGGCTTGGACATAAAGACGGTGAAGGGCTCAGCACCTGTCACGTAGTTCCGAAAATATCGAAAATATAGGGTTGAAAGGACTTTATTTTCTAGACCTCTGTCTACCCCTGCATTGGAAATAAAAGAAATGTCTTTACGCCATTCTCAACATATAATGTCGCGCCATTCCTAATATAGGAGTAGCCAAGGTCTCAATAATTAAGTCTTTTCGATCCACTTTACACCGAAGAAAATTGGAAATTAATTTGTATAAATGATTGCGTAAAATAGAATAAGACTTAGATTAGGATTTTATTACATTGCGAATTACTTGATTTAAACTTTAGTACACGATTTAGGCATATTGTTACTGTTATTAAGAACTGTTATTGTAATATTAAGTATTTTTATTGTATATTTGTAATAATAAGTATTATGAATAAATATTGTAAAATAAACTTATAAAACTAAAGTATTCTGTGTTTTAAAAAATAATTAATAACGTTTTTAGTATTTAGGATTTATTGAAATTAAAACTTTATTAGAAATAGATACACAGAAAAGTTTTTAATAATAATTTAGTTAGAGAATATATCATAAGGTTACTATTAAATATGTTTTTATTAGACAGAATTGTTTACCAAAAATATCCTGTTAATCGAAGTACGGAAATAAAATAAAATAAATATCTTCAAGCAATTCCGAATACAGGGGTAGACAGAGGTCTAGTCTAGACAATAAAGTCCCTTCGACCCACCTTCTGCTGAAGATATTTTCGGGACAACGTAACAGGTGGTGTCACCGTCTTTATGCCCAAGCCAACAACATAATTCGTGCATAAGTTTTTGAAAAACCTATTGGTACGAGCTTGCCAACTGGGGATCGAACTCGGGTCTCTTAACACAAAATGTCGACCACCCAACCACTAGGTTATCGTGACTTTTTGAGTACAGAAATAAAGTAAAAAATATTGTGTACTTATATCAATGCTTTAACAGAGTGAAGAAACTTCAAGTATTGTTGAAACAAATTAAAATTATTTTGTAGATATGTCAAACAATCAAAAAATCACTTATGTTCATTTCTCCCGAGTTTCTCGAAAAATCTAAACTACCAGGGCCCCATGAGTGAATGGGGCTCGGTACAACCTCGGTGTGGATTTCGTCAACAAGAACAACATGAGTAAATGGCATATCATCATCCAATAATATTTGGTGGCCGGCGGGCAAACATTGGGCTCGCACCAGGAGCGAGATAGTGTTGAGAAAACTCGAATCGAGAGTATATTTCCTTTTTTGTTTATTTCTAAAAACTATCCATATTTTTAGTTGAAACCTGGATGATATTTATAGTTAATATATTTTTAAATCTTGATTTTATATTACAAATAGAATAAATATTACAAATAGAATAAATAGAATAAAATCTTGATTTTATATTACAAATTTTGTGGACATTGTTGTGGGTTATACGTTAAGATAATTATTAATATTCTGTTCTTAAGTACTGCACAATGTATAACTGTTTTATGTCCCTAATAAATAAATAAATATAGTTTATATAATATAGTTTATATTACAAAAAGTTTTTATATTACAAAAATTTGACGGTAGCATCCAGTGAGCCACGACAGTTGAGTGGTTGTGTAATAGGAATTTCGACCGAAATCATATTTTAAGTAAATATATTTTAAGAATCTTTTTTCATAGCTTATGTTACAAAAATTAAACTTTATTATAAAATATAGTATGCCACAATATTTGAGTGGTTGATTACTCAGAATTTGGAACAGGTCACCGGGTTCAATCCTGGGACGGAAATCTCGCACCCTTGAGCCTTTTCGATACTTATGTACGATTTTATTGTAGGACACAGACGCCGTCAGGCGATCCTCGGAAGGAAAGCTCTTTGCCAATACTCGATACCTATGTAACATTGGCTTGGACACTGAGGTGGTGGCAGGCTCACTCACGGCACCAATCACGATGTCATAAATAAGTTCCGATAAATTTGGTTAAAACATCACTGCAGTATACTGCTCAATATATATTATATATAAGTATATATATATAATACATGGTCGTCGACAACGTCAACATTTTACAAACAAAATAATCAATATTTTTATCTATAGTCATATGTTAAATATACAGAATTCCAATATAAAATCAATTAGTTGAATATTATCGTGTAGCAACCCTCGAGCGAAGCTGGTGGGGGGAGGGGGGGGGGTGAAGAGTAGCCGCCGTCCCGGAGTGCTCGGCAAACTACGTATCTGTTTGTGTAGCGCACACCTGGCCCACTCTTGTTTTTCTAACAGCGACCAGGTTTTTTTCTCTCTAACAACAAACTTTGGGATACGTTAATTTGACCCTCGTTTCTCTAATACGGTTTGTACAAACATTCGAGAGTCCATCGGACTCTGTTATGTAAGATTCTCCATGAATAGACGACCCGTTTACAAATTGTACTAATTAGGGAAAGGATTTTTATCGCTCAGCGTTGGTTTTATTATACATAGTCATTGAATTTGAAAGTATCGAAAAAGGTATGTAAAGATCGAGACACTTGGTGATCCTGTTCGCTCTGACAAAGGATTTTACGTAAACATAATTATGATATTATAAATGCGAACAGGTAGAGCTACGCATCAGCTTTTGTTGTTGCATGAATGGGCCGGCTCGATTGGGGAAGTACCACGACCTCACAGAATACCGGCGTGAAGTGGAAGTCTAACAAACTTCTGCGTTTCGTCTGGTGAGTGCAGGTAACCGGAGGCCCACCCACCCCCTCCCCCAATTCTAGGGAGGGGGGGGGGGGCACTCTAAGGCTGGCAACGCATCTACTATGCCTCTGGTATTGCGGGTGTTCATCGGCGGCGGTAATCACTTACTACACTATTGGCCACCTGCTTGTTTGCCTCCCTTTTCTATAAAAAAAAATTATAGAAAAGGGAGGCAAACGAACTTTACAGAAAAAGTTTTTTTTTCATTGACCTGTTCGGGAATCGAACCAGACACAGACTCAGCGTCGTATTGAAAAACTATGTGTACGCAACTCGTCCACAGAGGTCGTCAAACAATACTAGTTTATATGTTTGAAATATTTTTTATTTAAACGAAAATTTATCCATTTCTAGCCCATACAGGGCTTAACATAACATGATACAAATAATTGTTTGTATGTCATTGGCGTAATAAATCTTAGTATCTTCTTTTTAATTTCACCTTTGATTGAGATGATTTGAGATGCACATAATTGATTATAAAACGTGAAAGACTATGAGGTATTTCAAAACCTGGATAAAAAACAAAGCTATACAAAATTAACATTTTATAATTTGATTAAGTTCGGCCAAGAATAATTTGAATTAAATAAAGGTATTCATTTTTACGTCTTCAAGCATTCATTTATTTAAATGAAATATTTAAATAAATGAATGCTTCTAATAAGTATAAAATTTTATAGGTAGAAAATTATCATCTAATTAAATGTAAATTAAATTTTTTGACGGCCTCCATAGACGAGTGGCGTAAACACCGGATTTCAAGGTGTCGCCATCTCGGGGTCCCGGGTTCGATTCCCGGTCGGGTCAATGTAGAAAAACCACTTTTTCTACATTTTCTCGGGTCTGGGTATTTGTGGTGCCTTCGTTATTTTAAAAAGAAGTTGTGTTGTGCCAAAAAGAAAATTAAAAGAGAAGTATAAATGAAAAACAATTAATTGTAAAAGTTTATGAGAGTTGACATGGTGTATGTGTGTGTGTGTGTGTGTGTGTGACTTAATGCGTGAGTATTTGAAGTACATCATGGCCGTTACAAGTTATAAAAAGTGGAAGATGGGTCGAAAAGACTTAATTGTCGAGATTTCTGTCAACTCCTGTATTGGGAATGACGCGAAGATATTTTTTTAAATATCATGTTAGAACCCTTGGAAGTTAAATGGGAAATAGATCTTCAAAGATAAATAAATGAACACAATATTTAGAACGTAACTGGAGACCGAAGCTTGTTTTCGAACAACGCGTCACAGGAGGCGAGTCCGTCGCCTTCTTAGTGTCCAACGCAATAATACATATCGTATGTTAATTTTGGAAAAAAAACTCATTGGTACGAGCTATTCACAGGGGAATCGAAATCGACTCTCCCGATCCGAATTACGATCACCCGCTTTCAATACTCGACTATCGTGGTTCTTTTCTATTATCCTTCTACTTCTAAAAAACAAAGAAGTACAAGAAGGCGTACTTAAGGCCAAGGGACATTTTTGTCCAAAATTTGCCCCAGATGGGACTTGAAATTTAAAAAATAGACATATTTTTCTACTCTAGTACCGTCCATAAACACTAGTTTCATAATTTGTCGCTAACCCTGAGGTCTCGGGTGCGAATCCCGGGCCGGTCAAAGCATAGAACCATACTTTCAATATTGTCTCAGATCTGATTCCATAACACAAGTGCTTAAGCTATTTATCTATTATTAGCCTTCGATTTGATCCCTATTGTCTCTATTTATTTACTTATCTATTTATTTGCTCGTTATATATTTATTTAAATCACAACATCTTAATTTAAAACATTTAATTTAATCCTAATTTATATTCTCTGTTCCATATCAGGTTTTTGTCTGATTACTAAATGGCCTTAATAAAAAAATCGATTATCCAAGGCCCATAATATCCGTCTAGACAAAACCGACAGTTTGCTAATAAATAACACTTTTCTAGATTATCTATTTTATTATTAACACAATATTATTCAAACATAACGCCTTAAATAAATTAACATCTATTAATATTGAATATTTTGTCGCGGATTAGCAAACTTTGAAACAGGATTATCGTTAAAAACAATATCCGAGACTTGTTTGTTGTGCTTTACGGAAATTTTTCATATTGCCGCTTTATTCTAAAAATAAGGCAATTCTCGAAAAGAACTATGTTTCGGAGGTCGCTAACTCAACTCAAATAATATGACACTTCTTCTAATTTTATGCTACCTTTATTTAAGACTGGCCGCCCCCCGCGGCTTTGCCCGCAGTTTAGCACTTAACACGGAACCCTAATTATGTTTCTAATAAAAGTAGCCTATGTTACTCCTTATAACATTAGCTATCTATCAGTTAGTCTTGCTAAAATCGGTCCAGCCGGTTCAGAGATTAGCCGGAACAAACAGAAACACAGATAAAAATTATAAAAAAAATATTTTGGTTTATGTACCGTATATAAACATGTAGTAAAAACGGTCATTTCAATATTACAAACAGACACTCCAATTTTATTTCTATGTATATATGTATAGAGATACTTTGTACCAAATTTCACAGTTTGTATGTCAGTTTGTTGCTTCTTTGCCATGGCTATTATGTTACAAGCATCCCAGGACACTTTGATAGGATTTTGGGAAATTTCATTTCTAAGGGGATAAAGTAAGTCATATACCCGCTTCTGGTTATAAATAAATATGTAATATTTTGAGTGTGTGAATTCTGGGTTAAGCCTTGTTATATGTAATTTGACATTTTTAAAGAAAGAAGCATAAACATGAATATTAAAGCTTCTGAATTTTTTTATTTTTATTTCGAAGCCGAAGATTTCACATAACGCCTTTTCATATACTAAATGAATCCATTCGGGAAACAAATTAAAATATTAATAAATATATAAACGGCCTCTGATAATTCACTACTCTCTTGTGGGAGGGTATGCCGTAACCGCCACGCACGGCAATCGGATTGGCGAACGCAGTACCAGACAGCTTGCACGTTAGACATTGCTTGTTGACTTATTTTGGTTCGGTATTTTTTAAGATAGCTTTTATAATACAATTAATCTTCAAGCATTTCCAATACAGAAGTAGCCAGAGGTTTACTATTTAGCCCTTTATACCTATATATAAGTTAAATTCTGCGGCCGAAGACATTTTTGCACAACGTGACCGATGGCAAGCCCTTATAACTCAGCCGTCTTTATATCCAAGCCAGCGATACAAATCGTACATAAGTTTTGAATGAACCATTGGTATGAACCTACCTCGAACGAACTCGGATTTTTTTACTCAAATCCCAATCACTCAACTCGGCTATCGTGACTCTAAGATATGAAGTAATATAGATGAAATTTTTTTCTATATTATTTAAATTAACTTCGAGTACAAACATTAATTATTTATTTTTATATTACTAAAAAAGTACAAGAACGCGTACTTAATGCCAAGGGACATTCTCTACCATTCATCACTCAAATGTTTGCCCCTGATGGAACTCAAACCCCCAACACTTACCATCAAGGAGGGTCATTACCAACAAGGTTATCTGTTCCTCCAATACTGGTAATGCTGTCCAGTCAGCAATAGTAACGTAATATAAGCCGCGATGTGGGATTGGAACGCTCTTTTAATCCACAACTTGACTCCAATTAAAGACAGGCCACAACTGCGCCAGCGCACTCGCTGTCCGCTAATTGAGATTAATCGCGCGTCCGTCTGTCTGTTTTAAGTCTATAATGATTATTATATAATTAAAACTAAAGCTATTCATCTTAACGTTTTGAATAGTTTAACTTTCATTGGAGCTAGACATGATAATGAATGGGTATATTTGTGTGTAATTCGCTGAACAAATGTATCGTTTACTATATAATACGTAGATATCGTTAGAAATATACTTAAGTACTGTTAGAACCCGATAGCTTAGTTGTTAGTGACACTGCCTTCGAAGCTATGGGTTGGAGGTTCGGGTCCCGCTAGGGCGAAACATTTGTATGATGACATATATATCTTCACGCAATTCCCAATACAGGGATAGGCAGAGGTCTAGTCTAGCCATGTGGTTTGGTGGTCGGAATTTCGAGTCAAGAGACTCGAGTTCGATCCCAGATGGCAAGATCGTACCAATGGATTTTTTCAAAAAGCTTATGTACGAATTTATCGATAGCTTGGACATAAAGATGGCGACGGGCTCACCACCTGTCACGTTGTCCCGGAAATGTCTTCGGTGGAAGGACACACCTTGGGACTTAATCGTTTTGGCTCACCAAGGGACTTAATCGTTTTGGCTAGACCTCTGTCTATCCCTGTATTGGGAATTGCGTGAAAATGTATATGGTTATAATTTTTACTAATAACTAAATAATAAAAAGCGGCTAAACTAAAGTTCAATTAATGCAAATAGCGACTAGTTTCGAACCTGTTTGGAGCTTCTCCATCAATTTGAGTGGGGTGAGATTGGACGTGAGTTTAGCTGTTTTTAATTAATGGAAATAAATGTTTGTCCTTGAATCATGGATTTTTATATCTATATATAAATATTTATCTACGTTAATATATATTTTTATAAGTTTATGGTACTGATGGATTGGAAAAAAGCAATAAGACATCGATTGGCTCAACACCTGTCACGTTGCCCCTAAATCGATTCGAAAGTATAATACAGTAAGTACAGAAGTATATATAGTCGAAAGGAATTATTTTCTAGACTGCTTCTGTCTACCCCAGTATTGGGCAAATGCTTGAATTATATATAGTAGATTTATCATAAAACATCGGCCTGAAGTACTCTATAATAATGTACTATTCCAGAAATTTCTTAGAAATTGTCTTGATAATTTTGAATCGGCGTCAAACAAACAATCTATAATTATTATGCCACTTGTTTGTTTAAATATCTTAATACATTAGTAGTTTTACTATATAACCGTTAAAAAGAATTATAAGAAAAAATATTGTCGTCAACTGTTGTGTCCGTGTGGATTTGCGGATTTGCGTATATAATCTATTAATCTGTGAACCACTTTTAATAACTTTTTTTCACCAGCTTCTGTTACTTATTGACTTGATGGCCTGCTAATTTAATTGATTGAACTGAATCAACGATCGCTTCAATAAATTTCCAAAAATAACGTAATTTTTTAATTTATACTTTTCTGGAAACATAAATATATACTAGAAAATCTATAATACAATTAATCTTCAAGCATTTCCAATACAGAAGTTGTCCCGGAAATGTCTTCGGTGGAAGGACACACCTTGGGACTTAATCGTTTTGGCTAGACCTCTGTCTATCCCTGTATTGGGAATTGCGTGAAAATGTATATGGTTATAATTTTTATTAATAACTAAATAATTAAAAGCGGCTAAACTAAAGTTCAATTAATGTAAATAGCGACTAGTTTCGAACCTGTTTGGAGCTTCCATCAAGTTGAGTGGGGTGAGATTGGACGTGAGTTTAGCCGTTTTTAATTAATGAAATAAATGTTTGTCCTTGAATCATGGATTTTATATCTATATATAAATATTTATCTACGTTAATATATATTTTTATAAGTTTATGGTACTGATGGATTGGAAAAAAGCAATAAGACATCGATTGGCTCAACACCTGTCACGTTGCCCCTAAATCGATTCGAAAGTATAATACAGTAAGTACAGAAGTATATATAGTCGAAAGGAATTATTTTCTAGACTGCTTCTGTCTACCCCAGTATTGGGCAAATGCTTGAATTATATATAGTAGATTTATCATAAAACATCGGCCTGAAGTACTCTATAATAATGTACTATTCCAGAAATTTCTTAGAAATTGTCTTGATAATTTTGAATCGGCGTCAAACAAACAATCTATAATTATTATGCCACTTGTTTGTTTAAATATCTTAATACATTAGTAGTTTTACTATATAACCGTTAAAAAGAATTATAAGAAAAAAATATTGTCGTCAACTGTTGTGTCCGTGTGGATTTGCGTATATAATCTATTAATCTGTGAACCACTTTTAATAACTTTTTTTCACCAGCTTCTGTTACTTATTGACTTGATGGCCTGCTAATTTAATTGATTGAACTGAATCAACGATCGTTTCAATAAATTTCCAAAAATAACGTAATTTTTTAATTTATACTTTTTCTGGAAACATAAATATATACTAAAAATCTATAAAAGAATTAATCTTCAAGCATTTCCAATACAGAAGTTGTCCCGGAAATGTCTTCGGTGGAAGGACACACCTTGGGACTTAATCGTTTTGGCTCACCAAGGGACTTAATCGTTTTGGCTAGACCTCTGTCTATCCCTGTATTGGGAATTGCGTGAAAATGTATATGGTTATAATTTTTACTAATAACTAAATAATAAAAAGCGGCTAAACTAAAGTTCAATTAATGCAAATAGCGACTAGTTTCGAACCTGTTTGGAGCTTCTCCATCAATTTGAGTGGGGTGAGATTGGACGTGAGTTTAGCCGTTTTTAATTAATGGAAATAAATGTTTGTCCTTGAATCATGGATTTTTATATCTATATATAAATATTTATCTACGTTAATATATATTTTTATAAGTTTATGGTACTGATGGATTGGAAAAAAGCAATAAGACATCGATTGGCTCAACACCTGTCACGTTGCCCCTAAATCGATTCGAAAGTATAATACAGTAAGTACAGAAGTATATATAGTCGAAAGGAATTATTTTCTAGACTGCTTCTGTCTACCCCAGTATTGGGCAAATGCTTGAATTATATATAGTAGATTTATCATAAAACATCGGCCTGAAGTACTCTATAATAATGTACTATTCCAGAAATTTCTTAGAAATTGTCTTGATAATTTTGAATCGGCGTCAAACAAACAATCTATAATTATTATGCCACTTGTTTGTTTAAATATCTTAATACATTAGTAGTTTTACTATATAACCGTTAAAAAGAATTATAAGAAAAATATTGTCGTCAACTGTTGTGTCCGTGTGGATTTGCGGATTTGCGTATATAATCTATTAATCTGTGAACCACTTTTAATAACTTTTTTCACCAGCTTCTGTTACTTATTGACTTGATGGCCTGCTAATTTAATTGATTGAACTGAATCAACGATCGCTTCAATAAATTTCCAAAAATAACGTAATTTTTTAATTTATACTTTTTCTGGAAACATAAATATATACTAGAAAAATCTATAATACAATTAATCTTCAAGCATTTCCAATACAGAAGTTGTCCCGGAAATGTCTTCGGTGGAAGGACACACCTTGGGACTTAATCGTTTTGGCTCACCAAGGGACTTAATCGTTTTGGCTAGACCTCTGTCTATCCCTGTATTGGGAATTGCGTGAAAATGTATATGGTTATAATTTTTATTAATAACTAAATAATTAAAAGCGGCTAAACTAAAGTTCAATTAATGTAAAGAGCGACTAGTTTCGAACCTGTTTGGAGCTTCTCCATCAAGTTGAGTGGGGTGAGATTGGACGTGAGTTTAGCTGTTTTTAATTAATGGAAATAAATGTTTGTCCTTGAATCATGGATTTTTATATCTATATATAAATATTTATCTACGTTAATATATATTTTTATAAGTTTATGGTACTGATGGATTGGAAAAAAGCAATAAGACATCGATTGGCTCAACACCTGTCACGTTGCCCCTAAATCGATTCGAAAGTATAATACAGTAAGTACAGAAGTATTTATAGTCGAAAGGAATTATTTTCTAGACTGCTTCTGTCTACCCCAGTATTGGGCAAATGCTTGAATTATATATAGTAGATTTATCATAAAACATCGGCCTGAAGTACTCTATAATAATGTACTATTCCAGAAATTTCTTAGAAATTGTCTTGATAATTTTGAATCGGCGTCAAACAAACAATCTATAATTATTATGCCACTTGTTTGTTTAAATATCTTAATACATTAGTAGTTTTACTATATAACCGTTACCGAATGTTTGGCGTCTATACAAGATTACTATTTTTCTACTTACAAGATTACTATTTTTCTTTTAAAAATTATGTATATTACGCACAAGCTAATAAAGACTGTATTAGATAACATTTTGCATCTTTGAACCAGGAACGCAAAATCCAAAACGTCAATTTTAACATCGATAAAAAAAAGAAAAAGAAGTCACGATAACCGAGTGGTTGGGTGGTCGGAATTTCGAGTGAAGAGACCCGAGTTCGATCCTCAGGTGGCTGGCTTTGGTGGAAGATGGGTCGAAGGGACTTAATTGTCTAGACTAGACCTCTCTCTACCCCCTGTATTGGGAATTGCGTGAAGATATTTAAGTAGTTATTTTCTTTTTTGTTTATTATAAAAACACGAAGCGATACGAGCTGCGAATCAAATACGAGTGATTGAATTAACAATATTGGTTCCAAATTTAAATGGCCGCTGGATTACCATTTGACAGCTGTCAAACTGTAATTGTCCGCGGCTAATGTTTCCCGCCGCACTCCGGATAATGTCATTCGGCATCAGACGGGATTTGATCGAGGTTTATTTTCAGAGTTCCTTTCACAGTAATTAAGCATTAGATAAGTGAGATCGTGCGCTAATGCGATTATGGTAATGCCTCCACCGAATAACATTAATGGGCGCTGACCCATGATAGCGAAGACTGGAGACTGTGAATTCTGGTTTCTTCTTCTTTGTAATTAAGTTTGGCTTAATTAAGCGATTAAGTCACGTAATTGTGCATTCCGTAATTTTGTTTGTCTACCGTTTTCTTTTGTTTGTGGTCAATATAAATTTATATTTATTCATTTGGATTAAAAATTAATTAATACATTATACATTTTTTTTATTTAAAAGCATTTAAGTTATGCTGAAAAAAAACTATCTTCACGCAATTCCCAATACAGGGGTAGACAGAGGTCAAGTCTAGACAATTAAGTCCCTTTGACCCACCTTCCACCGAAGATATTTTCGGGACAACGTGACAGGTGGTGAGCCCGTCGCCGCCTTTATATCCAAGCCAACGATGAAATTCGTACATAAGTTTTTGAAAAACTCATTGGTACTGCCACCTGGGGATCGAACTCGGGTCTCTCGACACGGAATTCCGACCACCCAACAACTCGGCTATCGTGACCTTAATTAGTTATGCTGAAGGTTTTCGTTATTAAATTAAAGAGATAAAAATGTTTTTTGTTTCAATTTCAACTGACACGGTCGGTATTTGAACCCGCGACATTTGCCGGACCGTGGTAATTAATACAGTCAATTGGATTAAAGAAAGGTTCTCGAGTGGCAACCTCGTACAGACAAACGTTGTGTAGGGCGAACCCCACGAGATGGAGAGTCGACTTGCAAAATGTTGCGGGGAGTCGGTGGAAGATGCAGGTGGCTGAGGGCCGCTCAATGTGGAAAGTTTTGGGGGAGGCATATGTTCAGCGGTGGACTCTTGATAGGCTGTAAAGAATAAGAGGAAGAAGAAAAATTCTTTGATTTTTTTAGCAATCAATGTTAGCGAAGTGATAAGGGCTGCTGCTTCATGCGCGAGTGTCTTAGGTTGGATCCCCGAGACGGCACTACTAAATTTGTTAAAACCAATTTTAATTGTTTTGTTCACCAGCTCGGCGGTAAAAGAAACTATCGTAAGGAAACCGGAAAAACCTCCAGAGATCCTCATGCTGCAGTGGCCCTTTACCGGTCGTTAAAAAAAAATATATTCACGCCATTTCCAATGTTAGGGTAGACAGAGGTCTAGACAAAAGTCCTTTCGAGCCACCTTCTACATTTTTTGCGACAACGTGACAGGCGGTGAGCTTGTTGCCACCTGTCATTTTGGCCCTGTCGTCTTTATGTCCAAGCTAACGGCATAATTCGAGTTATTAAAACGAGTTATTAAAATAAAAGCCGTTTTAACTTACAATCTGGGGATCGAATTCGGGTCTCCTGACACGTATTCCGATCCACTCAGGCAGGCCGTTACAAAAATATATTTTGGAATTATCTTGTATATTTCCTTTAAAAGCAAAATCATGCATCAAGCCGTTTTTCACTTCTAATAAAATCCATTAGAATTGTTATTCCTACTCTAAAGCGACTGTTTTGTCCTCACAATCGCAAAACTCGTTCACTATTCTCTCGCGATCAAATCCACGAGCAACTATTGAATACAATGACGCTTGTCGAATTCAAGATGGAATCGGATGCGATTAGTCATACGTTTGACGGATTACACGCGTCGTACATCGCTTCTGTCGTATGTTAGTAACGTGCTATTTGTCGATATATACGCATCGATAAGCGTGTAAATTCGCGTTGTAATCGAAACGTGTGCTGTGCATCGAAAGATCGCTAATCGTTTGAAGTCACGTCACGTGTTGACGGAACCGTGAGAGAACGCGGTCCTCATCTTACAACCGCTGGCGGAATGGCTTCTTAGCGACTTAGTGATGTTTTGAAAAAAAATTTGTTATATCTTTGTCTATTACTAGCTTTGCGCTCGCGGCCTCACTTTCTTGGATATAACGCCTACGTCGTAGCATAATATACAACTCCTATTATGTCTCTTGCTGTATAGGTGCGGCGTAAGAACATACCACACACTATCTTCCCTTCAGTGTCGTAAGAGGCCAGTAAAATAAAAAAATTAAAATACCATTGATAGTCGACACATGGCTGGATAACTATCTTGAAAAATTCCAGACCAAAAATAAAAGACTGATGGATATACCGTATGGTGCTCCTTACGGAAGAGGCCTATATCCTGCAGTGGGCTTTAACAGGTTATAAATATAGGTATATATAATATGATATGCATGGATGTACGTAGTACGTGTCACTTATAAAATTATGAGCTCCTATAAAAGTTTTCATTACCACAGTCTACGTACCAATTTCCATAATTAGAAGTCCAAAATGACGTAGTTCCGCACAATGGTACGGGAATACCGATATTAGGAAGGTTCACTATTCGAATCCCGCTAGTAGCAAACATTGGTATGAAGATTTATTATTGAAACACACAAATCACAGACAACTAATATTTATATATTGAACTATAACTTAATACTGCTGTACCGATTTGGAAAATAATTTATAAATTGATCGTGTTTTTTAACATGAATCGATCGGCTCAATCGGGTAAGGACCATGACCTTCATCTTGGCCACACCTAAGTCACGATAGCCGAGTGGTTGGATGGTGGAATTACGAGTCAAGAGACCCGAGTTCGATCCCCAGGTGGCTGGCTCGTACCAATTGGTTTTTCAAAAACCTATGTACGAATTATATCGTTGGCTTGGACATAAAGACGACAACGGACGGTGGAAGTTGGGTCGAAAGGACTTAATTGTCTAGACAGGACCTCTGTCTACCCCTGTATTGGGAATTGCGTGAAGATATTTATTTATTTATTTATTATATTAAACGCTAACTTCTACCCGCGGCTTCGCTTGCGTCGATTTATTTAAAAGTTCGTCAAAATTTTATTCATTAGACGTACAAAGATACATATACAAAGATATATATCATAGTTCTGATACCAAATGAAGCAGCTATCATGGAATCAGAAACAATGAAGGTAACATAAGCACACAGACCGGACAAAATTTGGAAAAAGTGTTATCTTCATTAACCAGACCTGGAATACAACCCCGGACCCCAGACCTCGAATCGGAAAATCGGTGAACGCCACTCGTACGCGGAGGTCGTTTAATTATCACAAGAAAGTAATTAAAATTATTATATGAGTACTTTTCAATACCATAAAAGTTTCATTAATTTATTTAATTAATGAAACTTTGCTATGGCTTAATTTTTTATTGTTATAAGTTAAGTGCCAAAGGGATCTCCATAGTAACATAAAACTTTCCAACAAGTAACTAAATAGTAGCGCAAGTCAAATTATGAATTTTATGCTTTAACATTCACTTTTGTGATTTTCGTAGGAATCAGTTATTAAAAATACAGCCTATAATGCTCACTGATAATGTAGCTACCTATTGTTAAAAGAATTTTTGAAATCGGTTTAGTGCTTTGGGCGTTAGAGCGTAACAAACAAACAAATTCTGGAGTAGATAATATAAGTTTAAGTACAAACTTTATATTCTCACGAAAAAACTTTTTTTTTGTACAATTTTTACTTTTTTTGCTCAAGAATAACGAACAAAGACTCTCATAGCTCATTGTAAGTTGTATCAGTAATTGTTGCAAATGTCGAAACCTGTACAGGTAGAAAGGTAGAAATGACGTGTGTCTGTATTACCAGTCGGCTAAAAATAAACAGGGTAGCGTGTTAGCCCGCCGAGATTGCTCCCAGGATCGAGAGGGGGTGTAATGCACGGGGGAGGGGGGGGGGGGAGTGGAGAGTCGGTAAACCGGTCCGATACTATGGGCCTCCTTGCCACTATGCTATAGCCGATTGACTCCTTAATTCTTATAATTTGGAAAGGCATAAATAAGGGGTTTATATTAACTGTACACGAACCGTTTCGTTCCCATCGAGACGCGTCGATTATGTGAATGTTAGAATAAAAGTTATATTAAATCATAAACATTTTTATTTTTCAGTAATATCATCAAAATGATCGGTATTTGAAAATACTAGACCGTAAATAGCTGAACAGTAATCTTCATGTCATTCCCAATACTGGGATAGACAGAGGTCAAGACAATTTAGTTCTCTAGACCAACTTTTCACCACAGTTTTTTTGTAGTAAGTCACGATAGCCGAGTTCTTGGGTTGTCGGAATTTCGAGTCGAGAGACCTGAGTTCGATCCCCAGGTGGCAGTACCAATGAGATTTTCAAAAAAAAAAAAACTTATGTACGAATTTCATCGTTGGCTTGGACATAAAGACGGCGACGTGCTCACCTCCTGTCACGTTGTCCCGAAAATATCTTCGGTGGAAGGTGGGTCATAGGGACTTAATTGTCTATACTTGACCTCTGTCTACCCCTGTATTGGGAATTGCGTGAAGTTATTTACTTTATTATATTTATATTTTGTATGACAACGTGAGAGGTGGTAAGACTGCCGCCGTCTTTTTTCTCCTTTCTATCTTCTTTAATTTTGAACTGTAAATCATTGACTGTAATAAATAGAGGCTCGAAAGCTATAATGTGCTTTAACGCACTTATCAATGAAGCTTATTTGGGCCAACGTGACATCTTGTAGTCTTTCGAACCAAACGACACAAATCGTACATACTTTTGGGAACTTTCGTCCAGGGGTTCAAACTAAGATCTCTTTGGCTTTTTTTTTTACTTTCACTTGTTTTTATTTTATACCCAGATATATATCTGTGAAAAAATAATAAAAATAAGTGTTAACGTTTATAATTTATGTAACCAGAGGTTTAGGCAATTTGTTCCACCCACGACCCACATTTTTTCACAGCTCATTTTGGGAGAATGTTACAGGACAATGGTATTATATATTTACATACATACATTCAATCACGCCTCTTTCCTGTAGGGGTAGGCAGAGACCACTTCTTTCCACTTGTTTCTTCCACACTTCTTTCCTTTCATTATTTCCTTCACCGAATGTACATATAAAATATAATAAAAATCGATTAAGCTGTTTCTAATGTGTATTAAATATACATATAAACATCCATGAATCGATTAAAAACATTTCCCTTCCCTTCGAAGGCAGGGTCACTACCAACCAAGCCATAGCGTAGTTGTTTATTTTTATACATAAATATAACAATAAAAATAATATTTTATTGGTATACGTCACGATAGCCGAGTGGATGGGTGGTCGGAATTTTGAGTCAAGAGACCCGAGTTCGTTCCCCAGGTGGCAGGCTCGTACCAATGGGTTTTTCAAAAAACTTATTTACGAATTTTATCGTTGGCTTGGACATTAAGACGGCCTGTCACGTTGTCCCGAAAATATTTATTTCTTTCTATAAAAAAATATATCTTCGGTGGAAGGTGGGTCAAAGGGACTTAATTGTCTAGATTAGACCTCTGTTGTGGTCTATATTGGGAATTGCGTGAAGATTTTTATTTAGTTTATTTATTTTTATTGGTACAAAAAAATTACAATGTAAAAGTAGGTGCACTGACACCATCTGTCCCTAAACTAGGTATAGACCCGTGTTTTAGGCGACAGTACTCTCCTCAAACAAATTACAATAACACATGTACATCCAATATATTATCCACTTAAATACAAACAGATGGATGTATCAGAAGCGTGAACTGCGGGTCTCTAGCTCTTCCCTTTGTCAGGATAATACTACGTGTATTATCGTGTATATGTGTACGTGTGAGTGCTCGTATGTGTGTGCGATGCGACCGGTTCCATCGAGCTGCGACCACCGACACACTCATTCAATTTGTCTAGCATACCATACAATGCAATGTTTATCATCCATCAAGACGCGTCGTCAACGGCTGCAGGACGCGTACCAGAATCTATGTGGGATAACGTGTTAATGTTAATTTTGTATTTGTGACGTCAGTTTAGTCTGATCGAAACAGAATTTTTATCGAGATTTTTAAATATTAGGATCACATAAATATCTTCACGCATATTTACAATACTGGGGTTAGACAGAGGTTAAAGCAATAACGTGCTTTCGACCCACCTTTCACCGAAGATTGTTGGTATTAAGCCTATCGCAGTGTCAGTGTCCAAGCCAACGGTGCAATACTAAAAGAGAGACATATTATCACTGATAAAATATTCGTATAAACTTTCATCACTGAAGTGTAAACATTCATACTCAAAACACAAATATTTGCCTTTAGCAGGATTCGAACCAATAAACTTAGTTCTTAAAGCAAGATCTCTACCAACTAAGCCATTGGGACATATGCGCAAACATCCATAATTCGAGCACAATCATACATTCATTTGACATATGTAAGCGCAATTCTATAGGGCTGTTAATAAATAAAAAAAAATATCTTCACGCCATTCCCAATACAGGGTAGACAGAGGACTCGACAATTAAGTCTTCTCGACCCACTTTCCACCGAAGATATTTTTGGGACAACGTGACAGGTGGTGAGCCCGTCACCGTCTTTATGTCCAAGCCAACGATATGAATAGTACATAGGTTTTTGAACAACCCCATTGGTACGAACCTGCCACCAGGGGATCGAACTCGGGTCTCTCGACTCGAAATTCCAATCACCCAACCACTCGGCTATCGTGACTTTTGTTAATAAATAAATATTAAAATTCATTCTTTGCAATAATATTACGTCAAGGAGAATTCATAAAACAGGTGACGCGCTGGCCTATAGCCTACAGCAAGGCACCCACCGCTGCCTTCTTACTTGTGAAATATTTGTTATTGTAGTAAACATTTCTTTAGACGTTTGACATATGACGCAGTTTTTGATGGAGAAAAGATACAACAAGGTTGAGTCGCCGACATTTTGTCTATGTTATTATGTACGTTTATTCCACTCAAGTAAAATGAAATAAGTTTCCTCCATTACATACTTTTATGTAAGTCACGATAGCCGAGTGGTTTGGTGATCAGAATTCGAGTCAAGAAACCCGAGTTTGAACTCGTAATAATGAGTCTTTTTTTCCAAACTTGTGCACGATTTATATCGCTGGCTTGGGCGCAAAAAGAGCGACTGCCTTACCACCCGTCACGTTCCCAATTGCGTTATAGATAAAATTTATCTTATACAGATCGATAAGTGTCGCGATCTCATTCAAATATGTTATTATCTTAAGCGTGTTAGTGGGCTGTGGAGGGAGTGTTTACTTCGTTGCCTTCGCACCGCTGTCCGTGCCCTCCACAGCCGAAGTGGAGTCGCGGTGAAAGAGGAGTTTTGGTATTTAAGTCACGATAGCCGAGTTGTTGGGTGGGCGGAATTTCGAGTCGAGAGACCCGAGTTCGATCCCCAGGTGGCAGTACCAATGAGTTTTTCAAAAAAAACTTATGTACGAATTACATCGTTGGCTTGGGCATAAAGGCGGCGACGGGCTCACCACCTGTCACGTTGTCCCGAAAATATCTTCGGTGGAAGGTGGGTCGAAGGGACTTAATTGTCTAGACTAAGACCTCTGTCTACCCCTGTATTGGGAATTGCGTGAAGATATTTATTTATTTATTTATTTATGTTTTGCCATGCTCCATGTCCACCGCGACTCTGGCGGGGGTCGTAAAGCTGATGCGGCTGTGGTGGGGCCGCGGGGGGAGAGGAGTTTCGGTATAGCGATTCGCGGCTCTCCCTGTCATCCGCGCTGCAATGTGGTATGCGGCGGAGTCAAAGTCCAGATCCGCCGCGGGGTAGCGGGCGAGCTGATGCTCGGTCAAGCACTCGCGTTGCAGAGCTTCATAGCCACTGTAGAACATAGGTCTCTCCTATAAGAAAGAGTTTGCCGCTACCGCTATGCTTTGCAGGCGTTTGGCGATCGCAGTTCATGTTCATGTGATTCATATGACATATTGATGATATATTCCTATATTCCCTTGGTCGCCTCTTATGACACCCAAGGGCCAAATGCATTTCAATGCATAATAATAATAATATATACCATAAAATTAATTTAGATACATTACAGGATGGTAGTAAGGACCAAACGAGATATTCTTCACTGTAAACCATTTCTTCCAGTTAACTTTTGTCAATGCTACATAATTTAGACCCTTCGACCCACCTTTCACCACAGCTTAATTGAGTAAACGTGACAGGTGGCGAGCCTGTTGCAATTTTGGTGCCCCAGGCAACAATACAGTATATTTAAATACTATATTCATACATACAAATCGTCCATGAGTAAAAGCATTGAGATACATTCATCAACACACATATTGTTCTTAGCGGGCTCGAAACGAAAGGTTCTACCAATTGGACAATCGAGTAGTCAAGTATTCATATATATAGTCATATATATGTACATACTTATATATATATATTCATATACATATAAATATTTAAAATTGTATAGTATAGGAGTAATAAAAAATATCTTCACGCCATTCCCAATAAAGGGACAGACAGAGGTCTAGACAATTAAGTCGTTTCGACTCACCTTCCACCGAAGATTTTGAGACAACGTAACAGGTGGTGTGCTCGTCGCCGTCTCAATGGCCAAGCCAGCGATATAATTCGTAAAGAAGTTTTTGAACAAAATCCACAGGTACGAACCTGCCATCTTGAACTCTGGTCTCTTGACTCGAAATTCCGACCACCTAACCACTCGGCTATCGTGACATACATTAATTTATTTTTAATGCTGATCTTTTAAGAAAATACTTCCCATCCCCGTGGTAAATTCGGTATACAAACCTCCTACTTACAAACCCTCATGAGTAGAAAAGCAACGACCAGTCAAAATATCATGTCAAGTCATCGAATAGTTTTATTTATTTATTTTACTAATCACGTACACACACAATATAATAAATAGAGAAACAACAAAAAAAAAACAAATAAAATTTCTTCCAGCAAACTGGTGTGCACAAAAAACAGTACATTAATTTACATTATTCAAACAAAAAAATATATAATTACATATTAATATACATACACAATATATATACATAAATATTAATATATACATAATACTATTGTGTTAACAAACAGTGCTCTGCGTGAAGATATTTATTTATTTATTCTTATAACATTAGCTATCTGTCAGTGAAAGTCCTGTTAAAATCGGTCCAGCCATTTCAGAGATTAGCCGGAACAAACAGACAGATAGACAAAAAATGTAAAAAAATATTTTGGTGTATGTACCGTATATATATTAATATACATGTAGTAAAAAACACTCCAATTTTATTTATATTTATAGATTATTTTAAGCGATTTCGTTTCTCACTTTGTTATAGAATTTGTACTAGAACCTGTACTATTATCTCTGAGGTAAAGAGCGCATCCCGTAACGAGCGGATTGGTACATGATTGGCCTAAGGCTATAGGCCGGTGGTGCGGCGGGGTCTGTGAACTCAGACTCGCTGACGACCTACCCTGTAGGGTATTCTCAAGGACATTTTGTATCTGGTTTAAGTGCATGTAAAAGTGTGCTAATTCTTATTTCTGGTTAGTAATCAGTGTAAGTTATAAGTACAACGTAAATCATAGGTCTTTAACACGAACATGAATTAAATTTACTCAAAACCGACAACGTGACAGATGGTGAGCCCGTCGCCGTCTTAACGCCCAAGCCAACGATAAAATTCGTACATAAGTTTGGAAATTTGTACTAACCTGCCACCTGGGGATCGAACTCGGGTCTCTTGACTCTAAATTCTGACCACCCAACCACTTGGCTATCTTGACTCTTTTTTTCTATATTTCTGTTCATTATCAGACGTCGTACCTGACACCCACTGGAAGGAATGGGGTCGCATTATCTTCTTCTTTAGACGAATAATAATAAATTAATATAAATGTGAAAGTTAAAAAAGTCACGTTAGCCGAGTTGTTGGTGGTCGGAATTTCGTGTCGAGAGACCCGAGTTCGATCCCCAGGTGGCAGTACCAATGAGTTTTTCAAAAACTTATGTACGAATTTCATCGTTGGCTTGGACATAAAAGGCGGCGAATGGCTCACCACCTGTCACGTTGTCCCGAAAATATCTTCGGTGGAGGGTGGGTCAAAGGGACTTAATTGTCTAGACTTGACCTCTGTCTACCCCTGTATTGGGAATTGCGTGAAGATATTTATCTATTTATTTATAAAATTGCTGAAGGAAAAATAAATAAATTTGGCACTAAGTGCACAACTAAGCTTAAAAAATATTAAAATATCATCAAAAAATTCTCAATACTGGGGTAGACAGAGGCCTAGACTATTACGTCTTTTCGACCCACCGTTCGCCGAACACTTTTTTGGGATAAAGTGACAGGTAGTGAGCCTAACACCTTCTTTAGCCAACGTCATAAATCGTATATAATTTTTTAAAAATCCCATTGGTAAGAGCCTACCCCTGGGGATCGAACTCGGGTCTCTTGACCCGAATTCCGGTGACCCAACGATTCGGTTATCGTGAAAGATATATCAAAAATGCTGCTGCTCCTGTGTTAGAGATTTTTTTAATTTTTATTTGTAGTATTAGGAGTTCCGAAGATGAGTCAGGCTGTTAATTGATTTGAGAATATAAAGGTCAAAGTTGGAATTTCGGTACAATTCCGCGGACATATTGCGGCAACAATTTAAGCCCATCAAAAGCCACTCCCAAGAAACCTGATGGTAAATTCTTACGCCATAACCTCACAGCAACAGTAAGGCTTTGATCAGACTTTTATTGCAAGTATACTTTCATTAGATTGATGACCTCCGTTCGCAACACGTACTGGTTATCACGGTATAGCTAGCTCTGAGGTTCCGGGTTCGATTACAGGACGGGTGAAAGTAGAAAACCTAAATTTTTTGGGACTTTGTGTTTCCGTTGTTTCCAATTCCGTAAAACAATTGCTTAAGCTACTTTGAACAATGTATCTGATATTGTCCCTATCTATGTGAGTATTTATTTATTTAGCCATAATTATCACTTATGAAATATTAAGAGAGATATTTTATATTCCTATTTGACTTTACGATTAACTATAATGAGACGTTAATTTATTATTATATTTCATTGTAAAATTTACATATCGAAGCTTAAAATTAGACGCTTATCATTAATCAAGTCGGAGGGTCACTAAATTATAGATGATGGACACAACTTAATCAATTAAATAGTTAATTCGGCCTTCGATGATATTCACACATATTTTACAAACGTCCATTTAAATTAGTTCTTTGACGCGTCAATTCGAAAGACGGTGCGACAAAGTGTCAATGGTGTCTCGACTCGACACCGCGAGACTGTGTGACGTCACATCACGCAGCATCGGTCATCTAATTTAATTATAATCGAGTCGGTCGAAGAAAGTCTTCCCCTCGCAGCCTGCGGCGCAGGTATTTTAATTAAGCCCCGCTCCCGCCATCGCTCCCGTACCCGCGACTGAGCGTCGGACTAAACCCACCACGCGTTGCTTTTTTTAATTCCGGATCTTTTAGTTCGATGTTATTTTTACTATTTGTTTCTAATAATTTTAGTGGTGTACAACCGATCTGACCTAAGGGGTGGTATGGGTCTTGTAAGGTTTATTTTGTTATGTTATGGAAAAGATTGTTTTAGAAGTATAATTTAAGCAGTTACTTTTTAAATATAAATAAATATCTTCACGCAATTCCCAATACACGGGTACACAGATGTCTAGTCTAGACAATTAAGTCCCTTCGACCCACCTTCCACCGAAGATATTTTTGGGACAACGTGACAGGTGGTGAGCCCGTTGCCGTCTTTACGTCCAAGCCAACGTTATCATTCGTACGTAAGTTTTTGAAAAACCTATTGGTACGAGCCTGCCACCTGGGGATCGAACTCGGGTTTCTTGACTCGAAATTCCGACCACCCAACCACTCGGCTATTTTGACTTTTTAAATATAATTTTGATAAAAGACTTGTTTTAAAGTACTATTTTCTTCTTATTTTAACATTTAGTTTATTAGTTCTCATATTGAGAAAATGATTTTTTGATGAAGTTAACAATTTAATTTTATTTATGAATATGAATGACGCACAAAATTAATGAATTTGTCATTATTATACATTTTCACCAAAATTATTTAAATTTCATAATTATTTTTTTTATAATGTAACGTAGTGCGAAAATGTCCAGTTTCTTATTAAGAAGCCTATGGTAGGCCTATACATAACATTATGTGCTCTCGAGGAGTTCGCCAGCCACGCGGGCCGTTCCCACTGTATCCGTGGCTATTGTTTTCGAAATTCAAACATAATGCGTTACTTCTCATTGGTTTGGACATTTTGCCCGTGCGCAGACGCATAAAAGAATCTCGTTTTTACCACAGACTGAAGTGTGTGACTGTAATGTGTTAGTGATAAAACAATATAGCAATATTAATATTAAGACCGCCACTTTAATTTGGGTGAAACGCCATTTTGATTTAGTAGGAATTAAGTTTTGAAGAAAATAGTGGATTTGTTCGAAACATGCCATGCATTTTAATGGATGGTGTTCGAATAGTAAGCGAATAATCGAAGACGAATTCTGATCTCGTCTGGTCTGAGGTCTTGAGTTCGATTTCCGGTCGGGTTAATGTAGAAAACTCTTTTCCTAGATTTTCTCGGGTCTCTTGTTTCTATAATAAATAAATAAATATCTTCACGCAATTCCCTATGCAGGGGTAGACAGAGGTCTTAGTCTAGACAGTTAAGTCACTTTGACCCAACTTCCACCGAACATATTTTCAGGCGTGACATGTGGTGAGCCCGTCGCCGATTATCTGTTGTTCCTGATTCCATAATACAAGTGCGTAAGGTACTTTCTTTGGGATCAGAGCTATGTATGTGTTGTTGTCCCTATCTATATACTTATTTATTACTTTGTCAATAAAAAAAAGATTAACAATAATAAAAATAAATTAAATATTGATCGAATGTACAGAACTATTGCTCTTACATAGGTACAGCATTAAATAAATAACTTTTAAATAAATTAACGGCTACCTTGTGTGTCCTGGGAACATAAACATACATCGCTAAATACATTTCAGGTGTGATGCTATCTTTGAGCAATTAAAAATACCTCACAATAGGATCTGAAGACCTTGGTGCCTGTCATCAGTCACCAGACCCCGCCATCTTAAAGGCTTTTCCCCTAATCATCTTTTATGACACTAATGGTTTGATAGGGGGTGGCACTGGGTTTCTATTTATGATTTTATTCCCTTCATGGACGAATGGCACCGGTTTTCAAAGAGTCGCTAGCTCTGAGGTTCTAGGTTCAATTCCTGGATGGATCAATGTAGAAATTTACTTTTCTATATTATCTGGGTATATGATATAATGATGATGATAATGATGTGTGCATATATAACACAAGTCACTATAGCCGAGTAGTTGGGTGATTGGAATTCGAGTCGAGAGACCCGAGTACGATCCCCAGGTGAAAGTTTTATCAAAAACCTATGTACGATTCATATCGTTGGTGGCTGTATTGGGAATTTTGTGAAGATATTGACTTATTTATTTAAACTCTAAAGATAATATATAAGGTGATACTAACAAATAAACAGCATCAGATCCACATCTCAATCGACACTTACGATAATTTTCCTTCCCGGCCACCCGCGACATGCAATTTCAAAATTTGAAATTAAGTTTAACACAAAAAAAAAACCTACTCTACACGTTTTCTGTTACAGCATTGGCCGTATACTTGTTAAATCGAGAATGAAAATAATAAACTGACAATGGTACCACAGGAACAGGTTTGCTGGGACGAGCTGGTCTCTATCCGTGCAAAGAAACACTTGTAACTTATGCAAATAAATAATACGTATTAACAATAAATTTCACTTCATTTGTTATTAAATCGTAAAATGTTTTCGCATTAATATTATAGCATAATTGTATTTAGAGATTTGTATTTAAATATATATGAGTTAACTTTTAAGACTTAATTAATTTATTTTTAATTAAATAATTTAGAATTTCTACATTAAAGTGGTGTTTTGCTTTAAATTGACGCATTTTCCAAGAACTGGGGTGGACAAAGGTCTAGACAATTGCTTCCTTTCGAGCCACCATTTCAACGAAGTTTATTTGGGACATTCAGAAAGGTGGTAAACCTGTCATCGTCAATGTGTCCAATTTAACGGTATACTAACATCCATGACTCGAGTACAAACATTCATCATATTCATCAACCAAATGATTGCACTTTAGCAGGATTCGAACTAACAATCCTTAATTGAAAGGCAGGGTCCACAAGGCCATCGGGTCGACCAAAATGGTGAATTGATAGTGAAAATCTGATCAGCCGTTTGTATACAAAAACCAATCCTTATTAACAAATACATGTATAGATAGGGACTACATCACATACATTGCTCGGAACCACAATGTAAGATGCTAAAGCACTTGTGGTATGGGAAACGGAAACAACGAAGGCACCACAAACACCCAGACCCGAGAAAATGTAGAAAAAGTGGTTTTTCTACATTGACCCGACCGGGAATCAAACCCGGGACCTCAAGATGGCGACACCTTGAAAACCGGTGTTTACGCAACTCGTCCACGGAGGTCGTCAAATTAAAATAAGAATATAATTAAAACAAGAACGTGATCAAATTCTACAAGTTGATCGACACCAAATTTGGTATCCGGTGACTTTCGGTTATTTTTAAATGTATTATTTAATTTTATACCTACTATTGTACCATATTATCTTCAAATAAATATATAAATATCTTCACGCAATTCCCAATACAGGGGTAGACAGAGGTCAAGTCTAGACAATTAAGTCCCTTTGACCCACCATCCACCGAAGATATTTTCGGGACAACGTGACCGGTGGAGAGCCCGTCGCCGCCTTTATGTCCAAGCCAACGATGAAATTCGTACATAAGTTTTTGAAAAACTCATTGGTACTGCCACCTGGGGATCGAACTCGGGTCTCTCGACTCGAAATTCCGTCCACCCAACAACTCGGCTATCGTGACTTATTATTATCTTCAAGTATTCTAAATACGTGAGAGTTCAAGGACAATTTTGTCCTTTCTACCCATATCACGCGGGAATTTTTGGAACAGGTGGTAAGCCTGGTGTCGTGTTATTGACTCAACCACTGATACAAATCGTACATATGCTCGTAAGTTTAAAAAAAGCAATCATAAAATTAGTTTAGTAGTTTAAGCGTTACCTCGTAACAAACAAACAAACTTATTTTTGTGTCGTAAAGAAATGCTATGGTGGATATGTAAAATAAGTAAGTAAAAAAAAACTACGCAATTTTTTTTTGTTGATTTTAAAGCGTATAAGTTATGCTGAATTTTTGTTATTAAATTAAAGAATTAATGACAATTTTTTTCTCTCTAATTAAATAAAAAGAAAAATATACATTAGATATAGTACAAAAGTTGCTAAGGTAATCCGAACAAAGAATGAGAGAATTCTTTTTCATCACCGAAGCGCTTTGTTTCACACCAGCAACCATTGTGCTAATTGTTATCACTCATGTACTTGAACCACGTGATCGCTTCGCACTACACATAGCTGGCAATCTAACTGATCATAACTGACCCTGTCGACCCCATTTGCGTGTGAACTGGTCGCTAGGAAGTAACGATCCAGAAGGGACTCCAACCGACGCATGAATCATTTCATCTATTATAGATGCTGCTAAATTAATGTCTTGTTTTACTGTTATAAAGGTCTGTACAGAATGGTTCAGAGCCTTGCTTAGACTTTCGTTGTTTCCATTTAATTTAGTGCATTAGCTACTCACCTTGGAATAAGAGTATGGTATTTGATGTTGTCCCTGTCTATGTACTTAATATCAATTATTATTTTAAAGGCTTTTTCCTTCAGTCACCTCTTACGACACCGATGGTACAAATTTGGAGCTTATTCGAACTTACAACACCCTCCTTATTATAACATCGTCTTTACCAAACAAAACCGAACATAGTTAACAATCTCACAGCGTGCATTTACATTTCCTCTTAGAGTTCGCACCATCATCCGATTTGCCGCATACGAGCGTGAGAATCTCCCGCTGCAAATGGAGCACCGATAATGTCGCTGAGTAATAGACGTGCAGTGACTCCCAGGTCATTAACATTCGCCTGTATAAACTACAGAGTTAATCGAATTACAACGCGCACCGGCTGTTACCCGTACGTGCGAGACTTTAGTTTTCTTCGTATCAATGTTAAGGGAATGACGAAGATCGTGTGACGCAAATTTTTTATCATACGTTATCATTTATTCTGACGAACTCCGTGGGTGAGTGGCGTGCACAGTGGTTTTCGTGGTATCACCTGCTTTATAGTCCCAAGTTCGGTACGCCGTCGGGTCAACGTAGAAAACACTTTTTCTGCTTTATCTCGGGTCTGAGTGTTTGTAGTACCTGTGTTTCTGATTTCATAATACAAGTGCATAAGCTTCTTACTGTTGTGATGTCCCTATCTTTGTAAGTATTTATTATTATACTATTATTTAATTTATTTATCATAAGTTATTGGCAGGTTTAGAAGATGATGTAATCGTAAAATGAATTGTATGAACAAAATAATTAATTTGAAAAAAGCGAAAAAAGTATCCAAACATCGTGAAAAATCTCTGTTTAAACTGTGGTGTCCCTACCCCACGATACTCTGCGCGGCTGTCGTCCTTCGCGGGTCAAGCCGAGCCCCTTCAGCCAGCAGAAAAATCTACAGTAACTTTAAAACGTAGAAAAAGAAAAAAACAAGGAAGAAATGTGGGTGTGACCTTTGTCTCTTGGGCAGAGAAGGAGTATACCACCTGTTAAGTCATACTCATTGTTAAACAATATGTACATTAAACTATATAAAGACAATATTCATATGTATTACCACTACCTTTCTTCCTGTGGGTGTCGTAAAAGGCGACTTTAAGAAAACCCTCGGAAATTCCGTTAGCTATCGATATGTGGTGGGATTATAAAAAAATTCCGTACTCCAATTAGCAGACCGATGATTGGCAGAAGCAAGGGGCTTGGTATTTAATGTTGCGATCGCCAATCTGCTTGCCAAGTATGGCGATTATGAAAAATCCTCCCTTACGGGATAGGTCTAAACCGTGCAGAGGAACGTAACAATCCGTTATGTATGTATGTAGGTATGTTCATGACTATTAATCGGCATTCGAGAAACAAAACACGTTCCATAAAATTATAACTGTAAGTAATTAAATTTACGTAAGGCATTTACGCATAAAATACACATACATACACCGTTAGTCACGCTTTAATGTTTAAACCTCACTCGGCAAAACGGCTTACATCTTCTGATACTTTAACCATGTCCCTTAATGCTCCATCGTACAAATTTACAATCCATTTATGTAAATCTATGTCATTTATGCGGCTAACACTCTTAAGCTATTCGAAATAAGATAAAAATTACGATGCTTCTTATTATCACTACAAAGACAGTTCTCCTACGTAGTTTTGAGTTTCGTTTTTTTATCGAACTCAAATGTAAAATGACAATCGATTTGGAAAAAATATTCGGTGAATATTACGATGAAATATATCTTGGAATGAGTTAACCTGGTTTTAATTTGATTACAGTTGATATCAGCATGAAAACTACACCTATCAGTATGTATAATTATTATTAACATAAATAACATATTTATAAACATATAAATATGAATATAAGAGAATTTACATAATTAACAATAACGTATTTATATAATTAAGGACAACGTGACATGTGGTGAGTCTGTCGCCGTCTTTATGTCCAAGCCAACGATATAATTCGTACATATGTTTTGAAAAACCCTTTGGTACGAACCCGCCACCTGGGGATCGAACTCGGGTCTTTTGACTCGAAATTCTGACCACCCAACCACCCGACTATCGTGACTTAAACTCACGACGAAACCCAATAATCTTTTAAAATTAAATAAATAAATATAAATATCTTCATGCAATTCAAGGTAGACAGAGGTCTAGTCTAGACAATTAAGTCTCTTTGACCCACCTTCCACCGAAGATATTTTCGAGACAACGTGACAGGTGGTGAGCCCGTCACCGCCTTTATGTCCAAGCCAACGATATAATTCGTACATAAGTTTTTGAAAAACTCATTGGTACGAGCCTGCCACTTGGGGATCAAACTCGGGTCTCTCGGCTCGAAATTCCGACCACCGAACCACTCGGCTATCGTGACTTCTTAATATTTTATGTACAAAGATTGTTAAAAAGCTGAAAGTTAAAAAATGTTGTTATTCTTTCTATGCCATTTATCATTACGAGTATAATCTTATACGCTTGTTTCCTGGCTCACTGGTAGAAACCTCACGCCGGTATTCTCTAGGGCCGTGGTCCGGCGCCGATTAGGAGGCCCATTCATGCAGCAGGAGGAGAAGAACAAAAGTTACGGCACATACCGTATACAATATTGAGTGATTTACCACATTATTTCTATATCATGGACTACTCATTTTTTTCCAAAATCTAAAAATAGAAAACTAATTTCCGTATTTATTTCCTATGATATTGACATTTTGCACAATGCAATTTGCATATTTTTTTTTCAATTTTCCATCTAGCCCCCAAAAAATTTCTTCATTTCAAGTCAAACTGCGTTTGGGTTATAGCAATAGATGTGAGTAACAAAATTCAACTTAATCAGTCAGTAGTTTCGGAGAAAATTGACTTGACTGACGGATAGACAGGGACACCAGTGATCGTATAAGGGTTCCGGTTTTATTTCGGGTGTATGGAACCCTTAAAACATGCAGTTGATGACGTCCGTGGACAAGTCGCGTACACATCGGATTTGAAGGTGTCGCCGTCTCCGGGCTCAGACCCCGGGATAGAAATCGGCACAATGAACCGTCCTCAGCCACCTGCAATCATCGACTCCCCGCAACATTTTCGGCGTCACTTCATTTTGTGAGGGGTCCAACACTGCTATTACCTTTATTATTATTGTTACCGTGCTTTTTCATGTCATAATTTGTGCACATTTTTACCGTGTGGTAACGGTGTAAGAATATTGCCACTCCCTTTCTTCCCGTGGGTGTCATAAGAGACGACTAAGGGAAACAGCCTTGAATGTTACGGCAACCGATAGATAGCGGGATAACCATCTCTAAAAATATCAGACCGAAGATGGGCAGCAGCGACTGAGATGCGAGTGGTCAGCTATTGCGTTCGCCAACCCGCCTGCCATGCGTGGCGATTATTGTAAATCCTCCCTATGGGAGAGGCCTCAAATAGGCCGATATGTATGTATGTATGTATGTAATTTGTAAGCACGTATCTATATCGTTATATGCTCGAACCAGTTTATCTATTGACAGTACTGCGCTCGATAGGCTAGGATGTAAGCGCCACGCGGTGGCCCCGGCGATCCGATGCGCTATCTGAAACCGACGGATGTGTCTCAGGATAGCATCTCGTCGCTTCCGTCCATTTATATGTCAGTCTCAGTGATCGCCCCCCCCCCCCCTACCCTCCCACCATTAGGTCCTATTTGATTCCTGGTTACATCGAAGCGTCAGTTCTCAGTCGTCTTAATATTGTATGTGGTCTTACAAAGGTCTTACAAAGGTGTCCGTCAAAAATATAGATTATTTAGTCCTTTTCCGATCTACTTTTCACAGGTGCTTATTTGGGTCAATGTGACAGGTGACGAGTACAACGCAGTCTTAGTGTGTATGCAAAGACACATTGGTTATCATTACAATGAATTAGTACAAAGTGTTGGTTACTGAGTTCCGTCCTGTCGCTCTCGTAGGTGGCCTCCACTATTATTATTGCCTCCTCTGGCTTCTACAAATTATGCACATAACGCTCCTATCTCCCGTCTGCCCCGAACATACAATGATACATTTAAAGACATTGATCCGTTTTCTCAAAGTAAATATACAGTAAAGTATAAAGCAATAAAAGAGTAAATAATTTTGGTATGTTAATTAAAACCATACATTTTTAAACAAACGTAAATTTTAATTAAATGTATATTATAATATACGTAATAAATTTGTTCCTTATATATATAAAGGGTTCCCTTAAAACATGCAGTTGATGACGTCCGTGGACAAGTCGCGTACACATCGGATTTGAAGGTGTCGCCGTCTCCGGGCTCAGACCCCGGGATAGAAATCGGCACAATGAACCGTCCTCAGCCACCTGCAATCATCGACTCCCCGCAACATTTTCGGCGTCACTTCATTTTGTGAGGGGTCCAACACTGCTATTACCTTTATTATTATTGTTACCGTGCTTTTTCATGTCATAATTTGTGCGCATTTTTACCGTGTGGTAACGGTGTAAGAATATTGCCACTCCCTTTCTTCCCGTGGGTGTCATAAGAGACGACTAAGGGAAACAGCCTTGAATGTTACGGCAACCGATAGATAGCGGGATAACCATCTCTAAAAATATCAGACCGAAGATGGGCAGCAGCGACTGAGATGCGAGTGGTCAGCTATTGCGTTCGCCAACCCGCCTGCCATGCGTGGCGATTATTGTAAATCCTCCCTATGGAGAGGCCTCAAATAGGCCGATATGTATGTATGTATGTATGTATGTAATTTGTAAGCACGTATCTATATCGTTATATGCTCGAACCAGTTTATCTATTGACAGTACTGCGCTCGATAGGCTAGGATGTAAGCGCCACGCGGTGGCCCCGGCGATCCGATGCGCTATCTGAAACCGACGGATGTGTCTCAGGATAGCATCTCGTCGCTTCCGTCCATTTATATGTCAGTCTCAGTGATCGCCCCCTACCCTCCCACCATTAGGTCCTATTTGATTCCTGGTTACATCGAAGCGTCAGTTCTCAGTCGTCTTAATATTGTATGTGGTCTTACGAAGGTCTTACAGAGGTGTCCGTCAAAAATATAGATTATTTAGTCCTTTTCCGATCTACTTTTCACAGGTGCTTATTTGGGTCAATGTGACAGGTGACGAGTACAACGCAGTCTTAGTGTGTATGCAAAGACACATTGGTTATCATTACAATGAATTAGTACAAAGTGTTGGTTACTGAGTTCCGTCCTGTCGCTCTCGTAGGTGGCCTCCACTATTATTATTGCCTCCTCTGGCGTCTACAAATTATGCACATAACGCTCCTATCTCCCGTCTGCCCCGACCATACAATGATACATTTAAAGACATTGATCCGTTTTCAAAGTAAATATACAGTAAAGTATAAAGCAATAAAAGAGTAAATAATTTTGGTATGTTAATTAAAACCATACATTTTTAAACAAACGTAAATTTTAATTAAATGTATATTATAATATACGTAATAAATTTGTTCCCTTATATATATAAAGGGTTCCCTTAAACATGCAGTTGATGACGTCCGTGGACAAGTCGCGTACACATCGGATTTGAAGGTGTCGCCGTCTCCGGGCTCAGACCCCGGGATAGAAATCGGCACAATGAACCGTCCTCAGCCACCTGCAATCATCGACTCCCGCAACATTTTCGGCGTCACTTCATTTTGTGAGGGGTCCAACACTGCTATTACCTTTATTATTATTGTTACCGTGCTTTTTCATGTCATAATTTGTGCGCATTTTACCGTGTGGTAACGGTGTAAGAATATTGCCACTCCTTTCTTCCCGTGGGTGTCATAAGAGACGACTAAGGGAAACAGCCTTGAATGTTACGGCAACCGATAGATAGCGGGATAACCATCTCTAAAAATATCAGACCGAAGATGGGCAGCAGCGACTGAGATGCGAGTGGTCAGCTATTGCGTTCGCCAACCCGCCTGCCATGCGTGGCAATTATTGTAAATCCTCCCTATGGGAGAGGGCTCAAATAGGCCGATATGTATGAATGTATGTATGTAATTTGTGAGCACGTATCTATATCGTTATATGCTCGAACCAGTTTATCTATTGACAGTACTGCTCTCGATAGGCTAGGATGTAAGCGCCACGCGGTGGCCCCGGCGATCCGATGCGCTATCTGAAACCGACGGATGTGTCTCAGGATAGCATCTCGTCGCTTCCGTCCATTTATATGTCAGTCTCAGTGATCGCCCCCCTCCCCCCCCTACCCTCCACCATTAGGTCCTATTTGATTCCTGGTTACATCGAAGCGTCAGTTCTCAGTCGTCTTAATATTGTATGTGGTCTTACGAAGGTCTTACAGAGGTGTCCGTCAAAAATATAGATTATTTAGTCCTTTTCCGATCTACTTTTCACAGGTGCTTATTTGGGTCAATGTGACAGGTGACGAGTACAACGCAGTCTTAGTGTGTATGCAAAGACACATTGGTTATCATTACAATGAATTAGTACAAAGTGTTGGTTACTGAGTTCCGTCCTGTCGCTCTCGTAGGTGGCCTCCACTATTATTATTGCCTCCTCTGGCTTCTACAAATTATGCACATAACGCTCCTATCTCCCGTCTGCCCCGAACATACAATGATACATTTAAAAACATTGATCCGTTTTCTCAAAGTAAATATACAGTAAAGTATAAAGCAATAAAAGAGTAAATAATTTTGGTATGGTAATTAAAACCATACATTTTTAAACAAACGTAAATTTTTAATTAAATGTATATTATAATATACGTAATAAATTTAAAATGTACTTGATAAACATGTATTGTTAGAGACATATGTACTTATGAATTTTTGAAACTACTACTTGTATATTTTCATATAAATAATGTGTGGATATCATATAAGGTATCGTTGCTTTTATATTCATAAGTTATTTTGTTTTATATAACAATTTCTTTGTTTATATTTTCGTATCTTTTCATCACTTAACACCAACTCTGTCAATATTATTACAGTCTTAAATATTTGGTTTATGTAAGGGAAACCTTTTATGAGCCGTACTTTTGGATTTATCAACATACTTGGTTTAAAATACTTTCTGTAACACTAATGGTTGCTAAATAAATAATAAAATATCACGCTTTTTCCAATATAGGTTCAATCAGAGATGTAGGCAATTATTATGAATTGTAGGTATATACAAGAATAAAAGTATTTAATCAAACACAAAAAATACTAAAGATTGAGACAAATCAAAAATTAAATAGTTTCAAAAAAATCAAATACTATATATCTATAGCTAAATGTATACCTTTTCATGTATACCTTTGCCTAAATGTATACCTTTGCCAATAAGGAAAACACTGATTTTCTTTTATTACCAAATTAACACAACAACAAGAAATAATTTAGGACACCTAATTAGAATAAAATCTTTTGTATGAGCCGTCCTTCTGGGGATTGAATTCGTGTTCGGAATTCGGATTCCGATCACCTAACCACTCTGCTATTGCCGTACATATTTGTGTAATTGTTTTTTTTAACAATTACATTTTAGGCTAACGGAAATTGTTAACCATTTTATTATTGAAATATTTCTACACTTGCTTTTTTAAATAATCAAGGCTTACCGAAATTTGTTAACATTCGTGCTATTGAACCTTCAATTACACAGTCGCATTATTAGTATTGTATCGATATTAGCTAACGAAATAACCACAAGATCTTGACTCTGACTTAAGACCTTGAGCTTGAAGTCCTCACAAAGCGAGTTTTCGGTGACGTCCAATGATTGGCTTCACAATGGACTTCATTACAGCAGCGTTCCGTTCAATTGCTTTAATATTATGAGCCTTATGTTATAAAATTAACAAATAAGAAGTATAAAGATTCCATTATTTATTTTCTTTTAATAGTATTAATACTTAAACGTGTCAAGCTGCCAGTTACAAATTATGCGCGTTTTTTTTAAATTAAACATTTCTTTTTTGTACTGTATTTCTTCTTTGTATATTTGTTTTTTTTTTGTTCTATATTTCTTTTTTGTAATATACTGAATCTGTTTACAATTGAAACAGGCGTTTAATTTCTTTAATTCTAATGTACTTGCATTAGAATATAAAGATTAAGTCTTTTATTATATCAGAAGCTAACCCTGCGAAATTCATTTCGTCAAATCCCCGCCTCTTTATATAGTCTCACTTTCTGTCATTTGCAATTTCTTTTAATTAAAAACGCTTTTGTCAACTTTAGTGGTGCCGGCCGAACATCAGGAGTCTAACCCTGACAACTGAAGTTTACCAACACACACTGGAACATTGAGGTGGATGTTTGTCCTGCTCTAATCATTCTCAAATTGAGAGAAGGCCTTCGCCCAACAGTTGGCATTTTCTGGTTGCTACTTTCATTATCTCCGAGACTGTAATTATTCTCTGATATTTTATTTTCTATATTCCAAGTTGGCTTAGATTGAGAAAATTAAATAATTGTTTTGTTATTCATTGTCAGCTGAAACTTGAAATAAATGAAATATCTTCACGCAATTCCCAATACAGGGGTAGACAGAAGTCGAGTCTAGACAATTAAGTCCCTTCGACCCACCTTCCACTGAAGATATTTTCGGGACAACGTGACAGGTGGTGAGCCCGTAGCCGTCTTTATGTCCAAGCCAACGATATTCGTACACAAGTTTTTGAAAAACCCATTGGTACGAGCCTACCAACTGGGGATCGAACTCGGGTCTATTGACACGAAATTCCGAACACCCAACCACTCGGCTATCGTGACTTTTTACGATAGCAGTTGAAACTTGCACTGTATTTAACTGATATGAGTATTCCTTTTACGGCGAGTTTGTCAGAAAGGAATCGATTTTAAGCGATATAACCTCCAATTGTAGTTCATATACTTTTCCGAATTATTTACCTATCTTAAGAATTTATTAAAAAATTTTAAAGTGGTAGAGCCACGCATCAGTTTTTGTTGTTGCATTAATGGGCCGGCACGACCGGGGAAGTACCACGACCTCACAGAGTACCGGCGTAAAGTAGAAGTCTAACAAACTTCTGCGTTTCGTCTGGTGAGTGCAGGTAAAAGGTGGCCCAAAAACCTCCCTCCCCCAATTCTGGGGGTGGGGGCACTTTAAGGAAGGCAACGCATCTGCTATGGCTCTGGTATTGCGGGTGTTCACGGGCGGAGGTAATCACATACCATCACGTGAGCCGTCTGCTCGTTTGCCTCCCTTTTCCATAAAAAAAAATATTATATTGCCATCTCTTTGTTATCTGTATTATCTTACACCGTCTAGATAGTGATGATGTATTATCAGTAATCCATATTAATATTATAAATTGGAATTTCTGTTCTATCTTCTGTTCTATATTTCATTTTTAATTTCCTAGGATATCTTCTGTCACGGAAAAAATATTACCTGTTAAAGGTCATCCTCGCGAGCGATTCCGTCAGCAATGTGTAATAAATAATAAATTAATCTGTGAAATAGACAAGAAGTCACGATAGCCGAGTTGTTGGGTGGTCGGAATTTCGAGTCGAGAGACCCGAGTTCGATCCCCAGGTGGCAGTACCAATGAGTTTTCCAAAACTTATGTACGAATTTCATCGTGGGCTTGGACATAAAGGCGGCGACGGGCTCACCACCTGTCACGTTGTCCCGAAAATATCTTCGGTGGAAGGTGGGTCAAAGGGACTTAATTGTCTAGACTTGACCTCTGTCTACCCCTGTATTGGGAATTGCGTGAAGATTTTTTTTTATTATTTTTTTAAATAGACAATAAAATGGCATGGTAGATCATGTCGGACAAACACTATTTAAAACATGAACAAATGTTCACAGTATAGCCAACAAAGATACAATTAATAAAGCCCTCTCCACACCCCCAGTTGCGAACGATCTGCGACACAATTAGCGGGCATTGTGTAATGTCCACTTGAAACGTGTGAGTGATGTGGAACGCACCCGATGTGAGTTTTGCATAAATATTATTTACATATGGGTGCGCATATGCCGTACTTAGTGTTTGATTTCTTAATGTCTATGCTGCATAATGGCTATGCTATATATACTGTATGGTATATTGCCTTAAATACTCGGGGTTTTAATGATATGTAGTTAGACTAATCGGCGTAAAATTTTACCATCTCCTTTCAACCACGTGCATCTTGTAAGAGGCGACAAAGAAAAAAAGCATTCAAAATGTCCGACGGATTAACTATTACGATAATTACCAGTTCAAACCTCAGCAGACCGGTGACGGGCATTATCGCCTAGATCGTCAATCAGCTTACTAATAGTGGCGATTTTAGCAAAGTCTCCACATATAACGTGAGACCTCAATCCTGCAGTAGAGTATTACAAGTTCTAATAGTGACCAAGTTTCGTTTCCTGACATTAAATTACAATTTATTGAAATATAATTATTAATTAAAGAATTTATTATTAATTTAATTGTAATAAAATTTTTATACAAACAGTTATACATTTAAATACTACCACCTATCTAAACACAAAGTATTATCTACATCGTTTGAGTAGTTTCCATTATCTCCGTTCTATTATTGCTTAGTAGCTTTGTGTATTATGTACAGACAATAGCTCGTTTAAAGTAATAAAATTTACGATCAGTCAACCTAGTTGGTAGTGTGCATGCCTTCGACACTAAGGGTAGCGATTTCGAATCCCAAATACACTAATATTCGTGAGATTAAAAAGAAAGAGAGAAACAGCGAATGAGTGGGAATATGAGGCGCTATTATGAGGAGGGAATTTAAGTAAGGATTGTAGATGGGTTCTACAGGGAGGAGGGGATGGACGAGCGATATAAGTATATTTTGGGTATGATAGGCCTTCATCTGTCACGTTGTCCCGAAAATATCTTCGGTGGAAGGTGGGTCAAAGGGACTTAATTGTCTAGACTAGACCTCTGTCTACCCCTGTATTGGGAATTGCGTGAAGATATTTTTTTTATTTTTTAAATAGACAATAAAATGGCATGGTAGATCATGTCGGACAAACACTATTTAAAACATGAACAAATGTTCACAGTATAGCCAACAAAGATACAATTAATAAAGCCCTCCACACCCCCAGTTGCGAACGATCTGCGACACAATTAGCGGCATTGTGTAACGTCCACTTGAAACGTGTGAGTGATGTGAAACGCACCTGATATGAGTTTTGCATAAATATTATTTACAAATGGGTGCGCATATGCCGTACTTAGTGTTTGATTTCTTAATGTCTATGCTGCATAATGGCTATGCTATATATACTGTATGGTATATTGCCCAATACTGGGGTTTTAATGATATGTAGTTAGACTAATCGGCGTAAAATTTACCATCTCCTTTCAACCACGTGCATCTTGTAAGAGGCGACAAAGAAAAAAAGCATTCAAAATGTCCGACGGATTAACTATTACGATAATTACCAGTTCAAACCACAGCAGACCGGTGACGGGCATTATCGCCTAGATCGTCAATCAGCTTACTAATAGTGGCGATTATAGAAAAGACTCCACATATAACGTGAGACCTCAATCCTGCAGTAGAGTATTACAAGTTCTAATAGTGACCAAGTTTCGTTTCCTGACATTAAATTACAATTTATTGAAATATAATTATTAATTAAATAATTTATTATTAATTTAATTGTAATAAAATTTTTATACAAACAGTTATACATTTAAATACTACCACCTATCTAAACACAAAGTATTATCTACATCGTTAGAGTAGTTTCCATTATCTCCGTTCTATTATTGCGTAGTAGCTTTGTGTATTATGTACAGACAATAGCTCGTTTAAAGTAATAAAATTTACGATCAGTCAACCTAGTTGGTAGTGTGCATGCCTTCGAAACTAAGGGTAGCGATTTCGAATCCCAAATAGGGCTAATATTCGTGAGATTAAAAAGAAAGAGAGAAACAGAGAATGAGTGGGAATATGAGGCGCTATTATGAGGAGGGAATTTAAGTAAGGATTGTAGATGGGTTCTATAGGGAGGAGGGGATGGACGAGCGATATAAGTATATTTTACCGTTGGTTTTGACAAAAAGACGATGATGGGCTATATGGCAAATATGCTTCCAATACGATTCAAACTACTTAATTGTCTAGACCTCTGTGTACGCCAGTATTGAAAACATGCGTGAAGATATTTTTATAACGTAATAATATTATGTTAACCTCGAATATAAAATGAGTAACATAACTGACATATTATTAGTTTGTCTGTAACATTAAGTTACATATTCGTGCGATACAAATCGATTTATTGCATGTTAGTTTGACGCGCCAAGTTAACAATTTGTTACAAACAACTAAACGAGTGAGATTTATCTGTTTATTATTTTAGCAAAATGGATTTAATTATAAAATTCTTTTTTTATATTTCCACGCATTCCCGATTCTGGGTTACTCAAAAAACTACTTCACTCCATTCCCAATACGCGCGTAGACAATTAAGTCGTTTCGAACCACCTTCCACCGAAGATATTATGGGACAACGTAACAGGTAGTGAGCCCGTCGCAGTCTCAATGTCCAAGCCAACGATATAATTCGTACATAAGTTTTGAAAAAATTGGTACGAGCCTGCCATCTGGGGATCGGACTCGGATCTCTTGACTTGAAATTCCGACCACCCAACCACTCGGCTATCGTGCCTAAGTTAGTCAAAGGTATAAACAATTGCGCCCTTCCGACCCACATTTTACCGGAGCTTATTTCCAACGACGTGACAGCTTGTCGTCTGGTAGCGATAAGAGATCCTATGTTCTATATCTTAGTTGTAACATTTCGTCATTCTAATAGTGATCAGCAAAATATAGATTTATAAATTTACAAAATATCTTCAAGCCATTCCCTAGACTGGGGTAGACGGAAATCCAGATAATTATGTATAAGAAAACGTGACTAGTGGTAATCCTGCCGCCATCTTTATGTCCAGGTCAACAACATACATCGTACATAAGTTGATGAAAAAACTCATTAAAACAAGCCTACCAACTTTGTATTGGACACTGATTCTTTGACTCGAAGTCCAGATCATCCTTCCACTCGGCTAACGATTATTGAGATGACAAAATCTTCAGAAATTTAACAGTCAAAACGCTAGAATTATTTTGCTCTAAATTACGTAGTTACTTTAACAAATACTAGATTTAATGTTGAGTTAGTAGAAAGTATTGTGTACGAAATCATATATCATATTAACGAAAGCAATATTTCATACAAATGTTTGACATAGCATATCAAACATTTGATTCAAACAATGGAAACAAACAATGTAGTACGTGGAAAAAGTCATGGACAGATAAATCGTGACACTCAATCGTCAACTTTTCTTTGACACGACGTAACTTGTCTTTCCTATACCGTATGAAACGGTAATGTAACTATGATAAAGCGTGTTATGAGTACCTAATTGAATTTTAAGTCAATAGCCTCATTAAGAAGGTCAATTTTATTCTTAAAGTCACGATAGCCGAGTGGTTAGGTGGTCGGAATTTCTAGTCAAGAGACCCGAGTTCGATCCCCAGGTGGCAGTACCAATGAGTTTTTCAAAAACATATGTACGAATTACATCGTTGGCTTAGACATAAAGACGGCGACGGGCTCACCACCTGTCACGTTGTCCCGAAAATATCTTCGGTGGAAGGTGGGTCAAAGGGTAAGTCCCTTTGACCCACCGGTCGGAGGGATTAAATTGTCTAGACTAGACCTCTGTCTACCCCTGTATTGGGAATTGCGTGAAGATATTTTTATTTATATTTATATAGTTTTATTCTTTATTCAGTTTAATCCAAAATTAAGAATAGAGTTAAAACAACTAAAACCCGGGGTTCAATGGATAGAAATGGAAATGACAAAATATAGTTAGTATTTGTAATCGTCGTTGTATTCGAGAGATCTCATAGCTAATTTAGGACACACAAACACTTGTACTGTTCCATTTAGTTTATTCAATTATAAAACCAGAATGGTTTCGCTTATTATCATAGGGCTTAACTCCTATATGTGACATATGTATTATCCCGACCGATTTCGGTCACAGCATCTTCGAATTTATGACTTGCGAGCGTCGTTCCTGTGCTCGCAGGTGACTGACGTTTGTGTTGAACTGATTTTTGTGTTGAACCTGCGAGCACATTGAGCTCAAGTAGCAATAAGTGGTCGTCGTGTGACGAATATGAAAGTTTCTCGAATCATGAATAAAAAATTATGTTACATAGCTGTATAGTCACATAAACATGTACATAAATATATAAATAATAATAAAATAAACATCTTCCATCAACCCAATTCAGGGGTAGACAGATGTCCAGTCTAGACAATTAAGTCCCTTCGACCCACCTTCCACCGAAGATATTTTCGGGACAACGTGACAGGTGATGAGCCCGTCGCCGTCTATATATCTTTATATAAATATATATACCTATGTTAGTGTATTGCATCATTGGCTTGAACACTAAAACGGCGATGGGCTGTCACGTTTCCCTAAATAAGGGGCTAGGTTGGAAGGTGAGTCGAAGGGATTACATTGTCTACCCTAGCATTAGATATATATGAACATCGAGAAAATAAAGAAATTGCAGTTCTGCAATTTTTTAGAGTCGCATAGTTGATCTGTTCGTGTGATCCAAATTTAAATTACAACCTTCAATATAATGCCATTATAATAAATCATTTCAAGATTCACAAACATACTTATCAACTTTTACCATAAATTCATCTGATACATAATTACGGTATTCTATGTTCGACCATAGAAATTGTTTAAATAAGCTGTCGTAAGCTAATATAATACCACCAGTTAAGCGGCAACTAAAATAACCATAACTAAACCTCAATTTTCATTGGGGTGTAAAGTTAATTTTATTAAAACATGTTCCATTGCTTAGTTTTCTTATTCTACAATCCGAATATCATTTATGACTTTATTTGTTGGGAGTATATCTTTCCAGTTTAAATTATAAACAATGGCAGGCTCTATTGGCACAGGTTTACCGTCAAGAATATGACATGGGTTGGACCATAGACGCTGCGTCTTTAGACATCATCTGATGGTAAGCTGATAACTTCCAGTTCCAATCAGCGTCGATTTAATTACACGGTGCGTCGAACATGTAATGTATATTGTATTATTTTTAAAACCAGACAAGCAATAGACATTTCGAAAGACAGATGAATCGCGCGATGAAATATTAAATTTGTCTTGTATAGTATATTTGAAAACATTTATGGGCATATTTCGATATACAATTTAATGCACGCTGGATACAGGTATAAGCTTCAATTATAGAAATTTTTCAGTAAAGATGAAGTAGTCTGAGATTAAAAATACTTATTCTGGATATGGAAGAAGTCACGATAGCCGAGTGGTTAGGTGGTCGGAATTTCTAGTCAAGAGACCCGAGTTCGATCCCCAGGTGGCAGTACCAATGAGTTTTTCAAAAACATATGTACGAATTACATCGTTGGCTTAGACATAAAGACGGCGACGGGCTCACCACCTGTCACGTTGTCCCGAAAATATCTTCGGTGGAAGGTGGGTCAAAGGGTAAGTCCCTTTGACCCACCGGTCGGAGGGATTAAATTGTCTAGACTAGACCTCTGTCTACCCCTGTATTGGGAATTGCGTGAAGATATTTTTATTTATATTTATATAGTTTTATTCTTTATTCAGTTTAATCCAAAATTAAGAATAGAGTTAAAACAACTAAAACCCGGGGTTCAATGGATAGAAATGGAAATGACAAAATATAGTTAGTATTTGTAATCGTCGTTGTATTCGAGAGATCTCATAGCTAATTTAGGACACACAAACACTTGTACTGTTCCATTTAGTTTATTCAATTATAAAACCAGAATGGTTTCGCTTATTATCATAGGGCTTAACTCCTATATGTGACATATGTATTATCCCGACCGATTTCGGTCACAGCATCTTCGAATTTATGACTTGCGAGCGTCGTTCCTGTGCTCGCAGGTGACTGACGTTTGTGTTGAACTGATTTTTGTGTTGAACCTGCGAGCACATTGAGCTCAAGTAGCAATAAGTGGTCGTCGTGTGACGAATATGAAAGTTTCTCGAATCATGAATAAAAAATTATGTTACATAGCTGTATAGTCACATAAACATGTACATAAATATATAAATAATAATAAAATAAACATCTTCCATCAACCCAATTCAGGGTAGATAGATGTTCAGTTCAGATATTTTGTCCTTCGACCCACCTTCCACCGAAGATATTTTCGGGACAACGTGACAGGTGATGAGCCCGTCGCCGTCTATATATCTTTATATAAATATATATACCTATGTTAGTGTATTGCATCATTGGCTTGAACACTAAAACGGCGATGGCTGTCACGTTTCCCTAAATAAGGGGCTAGGTTGAAGGTGAGTCGAAGGGATTACATTGTCTACCCTAGTATTAGATATATATGAACATCGAGAAAATAAAGAAATTGCAGTTCTGCAATTTTTTAGAGTCGCATAGTTGATCTGTTCGTGTGATCCAAATTTAAATTACAACCTTCAATATAATGCCATTATAATAAATCATTTCAAGATTCACAAACATACTTATCAACTTTTACCATAAATTCATCTGATACATAATTACGGTATTCTATGTTCGACCATAGAAATTGTTTAAATAAGCTGTCGTAAGCTAATATAATACCACCAGTGAAGCGGCAACTAAAATAACCATAACTAAACCTCAATTTTCATTGGGATGTAAAGTTAATATTATTAAAACATGTTCCATTGCTTAGTTTTCTTATTCTACTATCCGAATATCATTTATGACTTTATTTGTTGGGAGTATATCTTTCCAGTTTAAATTATAAACAATGGCAGGCTCTATTGGCACAGGTTTACCGTCAAGAATATGACATGGGTTGGACCATAGACGCTGCGTCTTTAGACATCATCTGATGGTAAGCTGATAATCTCCAGTTCCAATCAGCGTCGATTTAATTACACGGTGCGTCGAACATGTAATGTATATTGTATTATTTTTAAAACCAGACAAGCAATAGACATTTCGAAAGACAGATGAATCGCGTGATGAAATATTAAATTTGTCTTGTATAGTATATTTGAAAACATTTATGGGCATATTTCGATATACAATTTAATGCACGCTGGATACAGGTATAAGCTTCAATTATAGAAATTTTTCAGTAAAGATGAAGTAGTCTGAGATTAAAAATACTTATTCTGGATATGGAAGAAGTCACGATAGCCAATTGGTTGGGAGGTCGGAATTTCGAGTCAAGAGACCCGAGTTCGATCCCCAGGTGGCAGGCTTGTACCAATGGGTTTTTCTAAAAAACTTATGTACGAGTTATATTGTTGGCTTGGACATTAAGACGGCGACGGGCCCACCACCTCTCACGTTGTCCCAAAAATATCTTCGGTGGAAGGTGGGTCGAAAGGACTTTATTATCTAGACTAGACCTTTGTCTACCACTATTTTTTATATAAACTTAACAAAATCAAATTAATTGCAAACATATCAGCACATAAGAAAACACTATGCGATCTCACTTTTATCCTAAATGGAATGGATATAAACATGCGACTTCCTACACTGTTCCGTCCTTGCCAGATCCATCATGACTAGCACCGGCAGCAGTCACCGGACGCGTTTCGCGAATGCGCGAGACGCCGACAGGCGTCGCAGAATGCTCGTCGTGGCGTGGGAATATCGATACATCCGTCGTACTCTCTAACTCAGCGAATGCACTAGGCTTAACATAGGTGGCATGCGTTTCAAAGGTTTGAACGGTCGTATGTGTGAGTAGCCAAGTTGTTTAATATAAGCTTTTTTTAAATAAATAAATACATGTATAGATAGGTACAACATCACATACATTGTTTCGATCCCTATGTAAGATGCTAAAGCACTTGTGGTATTGCAATCGGAAAGAACGAATTCACCGCAAACTTCCAGACCCGAGAAAATGTAGAAAAATTGACCCATCCGGGAATCGAACCCGAGACCTCGAGATGGCGACTCCTTGAAAACCGGTTTTTACGCCACTCGTCCACGGAAGTAGTCGAACGAATAACTTGAAAAATAGATTCCAATCGAATTCTCTGCAACAATAATTTATGTTATTTTATTGTTTGTTGTGAGCTGTTATGTCATATACCTGTTATATTGTCCCAAATAGTCTTCGATAAAACGCGGATCGAAGATCTAGACCTCTGTCCACCCCAGTACTTGAAATGACGTGAAGACAAAATTTAAACGTAACGAAACCAGACATTCACGTAAACCAGATCAATGATACCTATGTAAATTTGAATAGTTAAATGGCTTTATCGTGTACGATAGCTATAAAAGCGGGCTTTACATTTGACCGTGCGCTAGCGCATACACTGTTCGCATACTGATGACACGAGCGGACGTTACTCCGCTGCTACGTCACGGGACCGAGTCTACTATAACGTCTCTGTAGACCTCTACTGAGTTGATGAGAAAAGTATGTCACAAATCATATCCTCCTTTTGTATATTCACTCTTAAATTCCGATGCGTTCACATCTATAATACATTTACTCGTCGCATAGGCGTTACATTGGACACAGGAAATGGTGTGTTTGCACGTACACTTATACCAGAGGTACTACGTAGTTGACAATTGCCGATATCAATCGACGGTTGTTGCTGTGTTCGAAATTAGCAACGAGTTCAACGTTAATAATTGCGTAGATTGATTACTAATTAATTTCTATTGCCTTCTTTGCTGGTGAATAAGATGTCAGTTTGTAAGATATAATTTTTTTTTTAATAGAAAGCATCAAATCGGAATTAATTGCATCAATAAAATGGGGTAGCTTAAATTAGCAGTGGAGGCAACACATTTCTTTATAGTAGCGTAGTTAAGTTACGTGTTTGGATATTTGTCAGAAACTATATTTTTAATGTTGTGACTCAAAATTTGGAAACCGTAAATATTTTAATTGTTACATAAATTTTGATCTGTGATGTTTTTCAAAATATATGTACGAATTTCATCGTTGGCTTGGACATAAAGACGGCGACAGGCTCACCACCTGTCACGTAGTCCCGAAAATATGTTCGGTGGAAGGTGGGTCAAAGGGACTTAATTGTCTAGACTTGACCTCTGTCTACCCCTGTATTGGGAATTGCGTAAAGATATTTTTATTTTATATTTTTTTTTATAAATTCTGATGATACCGTCAGATAAGTCTACATAATATTAAAAACTATGAAAATCGTTTATATGTATGTAAATAAAACAATAAAGTTAACAACAAAATGTTATCGCTAATAACTTACCAGCGAACGAGCGCTAAAAATTCACGGGGCATTTATTTATTCAGCAACAGAGTCTTAGACCTGCAAAGTTGCGCGAGAGCTACGTGAACTAAAGAGTGGCCCGCGGGATTAAAAGCTCGGAGGGCGGGGCGGTGCGGAGTCAGCGGCAGTCCAAACTTGAGCCCCGCGGCGTGCGCACGCGTGCGCTAAGAAAGTGCGGTGTCGTGTGTGCAGTGTGTACAGTGCAGGCAGTGTGGTGGCGGTCGGCGGCATGCGCGAGGCGCGCGCTTTGCGGCGCCCCGCGCCTCGTTGACCCGATGCGCCGTGCGCTTTACTCGCGGCCCGCGCCGCTGCTGCTCGCCCTCGCCTGCATGCTGCGCGTATGTCCACCTCATTATTTACGATCGGGATAGTTTTATTCCTCTAATAGATTGTTTTGTTCATTGACAACAATTCAAAACAGCGTTCAGGAAAACGTGGTTGAAAGTTCTAGCTTGTTTAGAGTCCTGACTGGATTGGACTTTTTTAAGCTTTAGGATTGCAATGAGACGATTTAAATCTTTCAGCCGTTACAAATATAACAAATGATTTGATTCGAATAGTTCCCATCTGTTCGGTCGCTTCTGGATGGATGATATACGTTATTTATTTAAAGTTAAATACATAACGAAAAACTCAAGTTATCTTATTTTTAATGGAGATTATTAAAGTTAAGAAGCTTTAAAAAAGTCACGATAGTCCAGGTAGCAGGCTCGTTCCAATGGGTTTCTCATAAACTTATGTACGAATTATATCGTTGGCTTGGACATAAAGACGGCGACGGGCTCACCCCCTGTCACGTTGTCGCGAAAATATCTTCGGTGTAAGGTAGGTCGAAAGGACTTTATTGTCTAGACTAGACCTCTGTTTACCCCTGTACTGGGAATTGCGTGAAGATATTTATTTAATATTAAAGCTTCTTAAGATTCAATAATGAAAATAAAGTTTCAAATTTATGGCTTTCCGGATTAAGCGTAGCTTAATTTTAAAATGTCATTATTTGTATATTTGCATAAGATTATTTGCATATTAACATAAGATTAGCTTAATATGGTCTATAAGTCTGACCGTGATCTTTTGAAATAAAAAAGAACTCATCATTACTTGATTATATTTTATCTTTCATTTTCATTTCATTAATATTCTATTTTATTAGTAATTTAAACTATTTGAGATAATAGTTTAATAGGTTTTACAGCATTATAACGAACTTTAATTTGATTTTTTTTATTTATCTCTTAACATAAGTTTAATGAAATTCTACAAAGAAAGAATATTCTTATGTTTCTAAAAACTCGTTTTATTGCAATGTCCAGATTTACAGTGAATTAACTTGTAATATTTTTTAAAATGGGTAAATATATTGTAATTTTCATCCCCTGGCGAGACCTCATTATTGATAAAAAGTTTCATCTTATTGCATGTTCAGCGTACATAAATAAGTAACAACAATTTCTATATTGTTAGCAGCTAAGCTTTTCGTAGCAATTGAACTTATTCCAATGGCATGGAATGTACGGTATGTAAATGCCGGCTCATTGTTAGTCAAATGCAGATAGCATCACGTGTTGGCCGCGTCTGCGACACTTGCGTTGTCCACGACCATCTCGTGTATGTACTGAAGGCTTTCATTGACCGTTTGAATAATTTAATGTAATGTTTTATAATCTAGATTTACATTACATTTTGAAGTGTCTTTAATTAGTATATGAAGTATAATTTTATACGTTTTGCGGTTAATGTCTTGTAATGGTAATTATGTGGCTCCTAGCTATTTCCGTGTGGTCGTAAGAGGCGACTCTGGGAAACAGCCTCGAATATTGTTATGGCAACCGATAAATGGCGGGATAACAAAAAAAATAACGGGCGGGATAACCATATCTAAAAATATCAGAACAAAATTATCCGACCAAAGATAGGCAGCAGCGTCTGAGGTGCAAGTCGTCTGGTACTGCTATCGCTAATCCGCTTGCCAACCGTGGCTATTATGGCTAATCCTTCCTATGGAGACGCCTATGTCCTGCAGAGGAATTTAGCCAGCCGATATGTATCTATGTATGTAGTAATTTCCATGGTTTCTCCTCAAGCAATCGTTGTCTTTCATCGATTATATTTTTGATTTATTTTAGATGAGCAGTTTTAGTAACTAGAAATGGCCTCGTCCGCATTAATAATGTAAATAAATTTATTAACACCTTTTTAAGATATGATCATTACTATGATTTCTTATGTCGAACCGAATTGTTCGCTTGATAAATAGATTTGAAGTAAATAATCTTAACTATAAAATTTTCAATCTAATGCAATAATAAATTCATATCGAAGGGAAACCTTAAAGTTTTGAAGTCAAAGTTTGGAGATAAATATATATTTGTAATTTAGAAATAAAATTTTCTTAAAAATATGACAATATCACAGACTATTATTTGCCATACACTGCATCTTTAGGAAATCTACTATCACATATTAAGGCAATTAAAATCCGTAAATTTTGAGTTATCTAATCTAAAGTAAATGTTAAAAAATCACATTCGTAACTAATATGAAAAAATAACAATTTCGGTAAAAAAACTATCTGCTAAAAATACGTTAAGTGAATTTCATGCTCTTAATCCTATCAGACCAACTAATAAATTTATTTGAAAGTTTTAGATGGTGAACTATGATATCAAGGAAGAATCGATAAAATGTAAGACACTATGTTATCTCCATAGTTATATGACGATTAAAAACATTATAAAAGTATAGCTTTATGTTAGCGTGTTATGCCAAAATTTTCGCGCGATTCTATATTTTCGGGCGTAAACAGTAGTGAGAGTGGTAACAAAATTAAAATCATGTTCAAGATCTTTCCCACAGCAATTGTGCGTTTTCCGCAACGAAATGGGTATCCTTTCAATATTTATTTATCTATCTTATCACACAGTTCCTGACGACGTAGCCAGAGAAACGGATCGCCAAGTGTCATTTACATACCTCTTTCGTTTCTTTCAAATTCATCATTTTCTTCTTACATTACGTCTTAGTACCCGAGTACTTTTGACCCTCCCCTTTTCATGCAATTTACTTACATGGTCTTCGTTAGTTAGTCTCCTTTCATATAATACAGGATATTTAGTTGACTTTATCCGTACGTATCAAATTTTATTACAAATGAGAAATAAATATACTTACATACTTAACCTTACATAGATAGGGATAACACATATTGCTCTGATCGCAAAGTCAGCAGCATAAGCTCTTGTATTATGAAATCAGGAACCACGAAGGTACCACAAAAACCCAAACCCGAGAATATGTAGAAAGAGTGTTTTCTACATTGACTCGACCAACTCGAAGCCGGTACCTAAGAGCTGGCTACACCATGAAAACCGGTAATATATACGCCACTCGTCCACGGGGGTCGTCTTGGAAGTCGGTAAGCCGTGTTTGTATCATTAAATATCAAATACCTGACCAAACAAATAAGTAATTTTTTTTAAGTTTTAAATATTAGAAAATAAAAGAAAAACGAGAAGCACTCATAAAAGCACTGTCATACTGTGCTGGTCTGGCCTCTGATATCTAATTTTAAACTGGGCTAATATTTGAAAAGACATTCGAGTCTTAAGAATGTAAAAAAAAAATAGCAATAATTTTTTATATGATATTTCTGTTTTTTTTTTGAATTAACATAAATTAGTTTTTTTTTATACGATTATCTCTTCGAAAATCCTACAAATAAAACTGATGGCTACTTAAACGACCTTGTTGTTTCGATTTCATTAGTAAGTCTAATGGATGATGATGCAATTTGTAGTTATAGCTTAGGATTAAAATATAAATCTGATATTAGTTTTATGCTAATGGATTATCCATGTCTTAACATTTTTATGATTATATGGTTAGAAAAAAACACCATCAGTATTCTTGAATCTGAATTACCTTATAAAAAAGCGTTGAATGTAGTGTGAGGATGACTTGAGATAACATTAAACATTAGTAAAATATTATATTTAGATAAAATTATTAATGTACTCGATTATTCAAACTGTAATAGACTTTTGGTATAGTGAATAAGTCCGATAATATGAAGTCTCATTAAATTTTATTTGCAATGGACATGTATCCAATAAAATCAATAATTTATTTATTAAAATATGTCACTTAATTTTATTTGTCAAACGACCTTTAAAAATATGGAAAAGTATGATTTTGATAGTTTTTTTTGTTATTAATATCACTTATAACTAACAATGCACACAAATACATAGCCGTGATTGCTTTATAAGGAAATCTTTATTTTATCTTAACTCATGTTCCCAATACTGGGGTAGACAGGGACTAGACAATCAAATCCTTTCAACCTTTCATCAAATATTGAGATAATGTGAAAATATATATATGTACATATATATATATATATATATATATATATATATATATATATATATATATATATATATATATATATATATATATATATATGTGTTAATTTTAAAATTATTTAAAATTCAATAACCGGTCTGATTTTTGAAATAATTATGAAATGTGGGTGTGCTTATATTAATTTAAACATCTACATAATTAATTAACGTGGAATAATATAAATAAAAAGAAAAGAAACATTTTGTTATTATACAAAGTTATTTTATATTGTTAAAATTTTATTCAAATGTATCAAATTTAGTGCATCAGAGGCGATCATGACAAGAGAATTTAAGAGATTTAAATATAACATTAAATGATAACCTTCGTGGATGAGTGGTGCATCGGATTTCATGGTGTCGTAATCTCGAAGTTTATAAATATAGAAAACATCATTTTCTATTTACTCAGACCTGGGTGTTTACGGTCTTTTCGTTGTTTCAGATTCTATAACACAATTGCTTTGGCTACTTACATTGGGATCAGAGCAATTTATGAGATGTTGTCCCTATCTATGTTTTTATTAAAGTTATGCTATAGGATTTCGTTAGGAATCTGAAAGAAGCGAAAGTGGTATGTAAGGATCGTGACACTTGGCGATCTGTTCTCTCTGGCTACTAAGGTTCAGGGAATGTGCCATGGAATGTTCGTAGCGGTTCTAAATTTTATAGTTTATGCAAATACTCATACCTTCAGAGTGCTCATGGGATTGCAGCGATATTGTAGTGCCTCTGGTATGTTTGCGGAAGCACAGATAGCTTTTCAGCGATTATCAGAAAACGTTGTGTTAAAGTCACGATAGCCGAGTTGTTTGGTGGACGGAATTTCGAGTCCAGAAACCCGAGTTCGATCCCCAGGTGGCAGTACCAATGAGTTTTTCAAAAACTTTGTACAAATTTCATCGTTGGCTTGGACATAAAGGCGGCGACGGGCTCACCACCTGTCACGTTGTCCCGAAAATATCTTCGGTGGAAGGTGGGTCAAAGGGACTTAATTGTCTAGACTTGACTTCTGTCTACCCCTGTATTGGGAATTGCGTGAAGATATTTATTTATTATTATTATTTATGTTGCGTTTCTATACAATGTAGATTGCGTAACTGCCAAAATCGTATGCTGACGACTTTGGCGGATACGTGGGACTCTTCGTTTCTCCGAAACTGGATTAGGAGACATATGAATAAAGGCTGTGATAAATAATATTATAATTGTAAATGTAAAAATCAGAATTCGCTCCTTATAAATATCTCTTATTAATGTTAGTATTTTTAGTAGTTTAGTAGTGTTAGTATATTATATTATTTCTCCTTCGTAAAATGGACATGTTTTTGATTGTTGTTTTGTACTTTACTATGTTTTGTATGGATTGTTGGTCCGAAATAAATGAATTATTATTATTATTATTAAATATCTGTCATATAACACGTCTATCTACAATCTATGAAACTTTTCTTTCGCAGAAACCTTTTTGTGTGAAAGACATATTATTCTTTACAAGTAACTATTTCAAACCCTTGCGACAATCCTTATTCATTGTATTAGCATCTGTCCCTTCTTTAAACGCAGGGAGATTATAAAGACCAATCATAAAGTGACGAAAAAATGAAGGTTACCAGACAGCTGGCGGTATCCTGATTAATTCAAAAGATAAAGTTAGATTCAAAATTTTAAGTTCAGATCATATTATCTGTATTATCATGTACATTTTAATATGCTCTTTTCTAACAATGTATCCACTGATACTTTTGTGATTTGTCCAAGGACTTATAGAAGTAATACTCTTTGAAGTAATTTTAAAACTAACTTTAACAGACTCATGGAATTCTTATTATTGGTGGATAATATAATAATTATAATTAATATTTATTTATTTCTCACCACAATATTACAAGCATGAGTATAATAAATCTTCCGACTATATTGTGGGATACTGCCTAAACTAATAATAATATATTATTCATCTAATGTCACGATAGCCGAGTTGTTGGGTGGTCGGAATTTCGAGTCCAGAAACCCGAGTTCGATCCCCAGGTGGCAGTACCAATGAGTTTTTCAAATACTTTGTACAAATTTCATCGTTGGCTTGGACATAAAGACAGCGACGGCTCACCACCTGTCACGTTGTCCTGAAAATATCTTCGGTGGAAGGTGGGTCAAAGGGACTTAATTGTCTAGACTTGACTTCTGTCTACCCCTGTATTGGGAATTGCGTGAAGATATTTATTTATTATTATTATTATTATTTATGTTGCGTTTCTATACAATGTAGATTGTGTAACTGCCAAAATCGTATGCTGACGACTTTGGCGGATACGTGGGACTCTTCGTTTCTCCGAAACTGGATTAGGAGACATATGAATAAAGGCTGTGATAAATAATATTATAATTGTAAATGTAAAAATCAGAATTCGCTCCTTATAAATATCTCTTATTAATGTTAGTATTTTTAGTAGTTTAGTAGTGTTAGTATATTATATTATTTCTCCTTCGTAAAATGGACATGTTTTTGATTGTTGTTTTGTACTTTACTATGTTTTGTATGGATTGTTGGTCCGAAATAAATGAATTATTATTATTATTATTAAATATCTGTCATATAACACGTCTATCTACAATCTATGAAACTTTTCTTTCGCAGAAACCTTTTTGTGTGAAAGACATATTATTCTTTACAAGTAACTATTTCAAACCCTTGCGACAATCCTTATTCATTGTATTAGCATCTGTCCCTTCTTTAAACGCAGGGAGATTATAAAGACCAATCATAAAGTGACGAAAAAATGAAGGTTACCAGACAGCTGGCGGTATCCTGATTAATTCAAAAGATAAAGTTAGATTCAAAATTTTAAGTTCAGATCATATTATCTGTATTATCATGTACATTTTAATATGCTCTTTCTAACAATGTATCCACTGATACTTTTGTGATTTGTCCAAGGACTTATAGAAGCAATACTCTTTGAAGTAATTTGAAAACTAACTTTAACAGACTCATGGAATTTTATTATTGGTGGATAATATAATAATTATAATTAATATTTATTTATTTCTCACCACAATATTACAAGCATGAGTATAATAAATCTTCCGACTATATTGTGGGATACTGCCTAAACTAATAATAATATATTATTCATCTAATGTCACGATAGCCGAGTTGTTGGTGGTCGGAATTTCGAGTCCAGAAACCCGAGTTCGATCCCCAGGTGGCAGTACCAATGATTTTTTCAAAAACTTATGTACGAATTTCATCGTTGGCTTGACATAAAGACAGCGACGGGCTCACCACCTGTCACGTTGTCCCGAAAATATCTTCGGTGGAAGGTGGGTCAAAGGGACTTAATTGTCTAGACTTGACTTCTGTCTACCCCTGTATTGGGAATTGCGTGAAGATATTTATTTATTATTATTATTTATGTTGCGTTTCTATACAATGTAGATTGCGTAACTGCCAAAATCGTATGCTGACGACTTTGGCGGATACGTGGGACTCTTCGTTTCTCCGAAACTGGATTAGGAGACATATGAATAAAGGCTGTGATAAATAATATTATAATTGTAAATGTAAAAATCAGAATTCGCTCCTTATAAATATCTCTTATTAATGTTAGTATTTTTAGTAGTTTAGTAGTGTTAGTATATTATATTATTTCTCCTTCGTAAAATGGACATGTTTTTGATTGTTGTTTTGTACTTTACTATGTTTTGTATGGATTGTTGGTCCGAAATAAATGAATTATTATTATTATTATTAAATATCTGTCATATAACACGTTTATCTGCAATCTATGAAACTTTTCTTTCGCAGAAACCTTTTTGTGTGAAAGACATATTATTCTTTACAAGTAACTATTTCAAACCCTTGCGACAATCCTTATTCATTGTATTAGCATCTGTCCCTTCTTTAAACGCAGGGAGATTATAAAGACCAATCATAAAGTGACGAAAAAATGAAGGTTACCAGACAGCTGGCGGTATCCTGATTAATTCAAAAGATAAAGTTAGATTCAAAATTTTAAGTTCAGATCATATTATCTGTATTATCATGTACATTTTAATATGCTCTTTTCTAACAATGTATCCACTGATACTTTTGTGATTTGTCCAAGGACTTATAGAAGCAATACTCTTTGAAGTAATTTGAAAACTAACTTTAACAGACTCATGGAATTCTTATTATTGGTGGATAATATAATAATTATAATTAATATTTATTTATTTCTCACCACAATATTACAAGCATGAGTATAATAAATCTTCCGACTATATTGTGGGATACTGCCTAAACTAATAATAATATATTATTCATCTAATGTCACGATAGCCGAGTTGTTGGGTGGTCGGAATTTCGAGTCGAGAGACCCGAGTTCGAACCCCAGGTGGCAGTACCAATGATTTTTTCAAAAACTTATGTACGAATTTCATCGTTGGCTTGGACATAAAGACAGCGACGGGCTCACCACCTGTCACGTTGTCCCGAAAATATCTTCGGTGGAAGGTGGGTCAAAGGGGCTTAATTGTCTAGACTTGACCTCTGTCTACCCCTGTATTGGGAATTGCGTGAAGATAATTTATTTATTTTTTATTCATTTGCCCTGTTATATCGACATAGGAATATATCTCCTCTTTCCTCTAGTGTTGTCAGAGGAGAAAAGGAGAAAAACCTTGAAAATGGCAACTATCTTGAAAAATTGCAGAATAAAATTTTACAGACCTGTGTCGGGCTGTGTCATGTGAAAGGAGTCTGCTATAAGGATCGCCGATCCGCTTGCCAAGGGTCACGATTGGCAAACCCGAGTGACAGGCCCGTGTCCAGTATTGAACTATTGCAAGGATTCTTTTTATGTATGTATTCATTTTATTACCGGTTTCGTGGGAATATCAGCAATTCCTATTTAAGAGAACGGGTTTGTCGCATTTGGCAGAGACACGTTTAGTATTCATGTCGAAAACCGTATCGATATGCTTGGGATGATGGAGTGTGACCATTTATATTATAAGAATTATCATATTTATTGATTTACAATTAAACGTTCTATTTTCGGATCTAAATGTAGGGTATAAATTGAATTTGAGTTAGAAGTATCTAGTTAATGTAATAGTCTTGTAATGGTTAATCTTGATCACGTTTTTTAATATTATGAAGTATGTTTTTAAAATAAAAATTGAAATACAAATTGTTGTTTTTGTAACAAATACGGTAACATCAAATTCGAAGATTCATAGTTTAGTATTAAATTATTATGAAATAGTGAATTAATAAGAAATTAATAAATCAACCGCTGATGGATTCGAAACCGCGATATCCGCCTAGAGTCCTATTTATTACGTCGCATAGAGACGTTTGCGCCATCTGTAAGAAATCATGATAACTTCCAACATAATTCCATAACTATACAGTTATGAAAACATCAATACGATAAAGCCATCTGCAAGGTGCAGATGGCATATGATACACTTTTATTTGCTTTGAAGCATGTGCAATTTGTAAGTTAATTGATAAGAAACTTAAAAATCAATTGACACGTGCGGGTTTGGATATATGCGACCCCCGCTGACGTTCTTACCTTGGATCACTTTTTAAATTTTTGAAGTATAAAACATTTAAATTGTATTGTATTTAAATTGTAGTTGTAGTATAAAACATTGAAATGTAAATTTAATTAAAATATGTTAAAATATGTATTAATAAACTATGCGTATTACTTTAAACGAGTCAGTAATGAATATATAAGATCAATTTAAACATTTTTATCTCGTAAACTGTTCAAACAATATGTCTAATATTTTGTACTTTGGGTTATACATTCCAAGTTAATCCATCAATAAATGAGTTCCCTGAAAAAATTCGATTGTTAAAAAATGTTATACATATTATGACTTATGTAAATCTCTCATGATATCTCTTGTCTACATTCATCTTTGTTACTGTATCACTTTATTTATTTAAAACAACGGTTATTTTCTGATCACGCGGTGCCCTTTTTTTGGCTTAAATAATGTCATGATACATTTATTAATAAAGTAATTTTATGTAAATATTTTTTAGCATATAAAATCTATAAATAAAAATTCTAAAAGTCGATACATAAATACATAACGGCCTGTTAAAGTCCACTGCAGAACATAGGCTAAGCCACGCCACGCCACGCTTGGTCAGCGGATTGGCAATCGCAGTATCAGACACCGGACCTTAGACGCTGCTGCCCATTTTCGTTCTGATTATTTTAGTCTGATATTTTTAGAGATCGTTATCCCGCCATCTATCGGTTGCCATAACAATATTCAAGGCTGTTTCCCTTAGTCGCCTCTTACGATACCCACGGGAAGAAAGGTTGTGGCAATATTCTTACACCGTTACCACGCGGAAATATACCATTATAAATATAAGAAAATTTATATAATTATTATTTACCACCTGGCCGAAAGGACTTAATTGTCTAGAACTCTGAAGAAAAAATATTTTCTCGCCTTTCCCAATATAACCATATAATAAAAATATAATTGCCTGAATATTTTTATAAAGGGAAATTTATAAAATCATCTGTCATAGGCAAGATTTGATTTTTTAAATTTCTCTTTGTTTTAATAACAAAAATTTCAGCATAACTAATATGCTTTAAAAATCAATAAAATTAACTAGTCTAGTTCGTAGGGGCGCTGCCTTCGAAACTGAGGGTTGTGGGGCCGAATTCCGTTACAGATAAATTTGTGTGTGAGTAAATGTTTATTTGACTCCTCCGTGGACTAGTGGCGTCGTACAAACCGTTGTCTAGGTGTCGCCAGTTCGGAGGTTCCGGATTCGATTCCCGGGCGGGTCATTATAGCAAACAACTTTTTCTATATTGTACCCGTTGTTCTAGTTACTTTACAATTGCTTTAGCTACTTACTTTGGGATAAGAGCAGTGTATGTGATGTTGTTCCTATACATGTTTGTATCTATGTATGTTGATAGAAAATAAGAATGTCTGTACTCGACTTATGGAAGTTTATTATGTATCTATGTAAACGTATGTAATGTATTGTATGTTAGCTTGGACACTACGACGGCGATAGGCTCACCACCTGTCACGTTATCCCAAATAGGCTTCGGTAATATTGGATTTAGAAGTTACGCTTTTTTTCATATTCACGAATTTTTCCAATACTTGGCCAGAGCGGTCTAGACAATTATGTCGTTTCGACCAACCTTTCACATGACAACCTTCCGACATCTTTTGTAACAACGTGACGGATGGTGAGTCAGTCCCCGTCTTTATGTCCAAATAAACAATATGAATCGTACATAAGTTATGAAAAAAAAAAAACTTATTGGTAAAAAAACCTCTTGACTCGAATTCCGACCGGGTGGTTGGGTAACCACTATGCTATCGTGACTTTAATATATGCATGTAAGATCACTTTAAAAGTTCACCGTGCGACTGCATCGCATAGGCTTCGAATATAGGCATAGGATTCTGGCAAACTCTCCCTAACGGAAGAAAGAAAGGTATATTCACAGACAGATATTTGAAATTCAAATAGTAATCAAAACATAGAATGAATAAACAAACAACAATTTACATATTAATATTAACTATACAATACAATTTACAACATACTACAAATTACAAAGTATACAATACTCATACTCGTATGTGTCAAGGCGTCGTCTGGGAACAGGATCACACACAGCATGGTATTATGCCATGAATTTTTGCCATGGCGCTGATTTTCAGTGTGTCCAACATAACTAGAGTTTGTCAGTGTGATTGTCAATCGCCACGCTTTGCAAGTCGATTGACGATCACAGTTACACCTAGCACTTTAGACTTTGCTGCTCGTCATCACTTTGCTTTAATTTGATCTTGCATTTTTTCAAATGTTAATGAAACATCTTGTGATCACGTAAATTAGACCAAATGCAGACGTTCTCTCTGGTGTTTGAGGCACCTTTTCTTTGCGTAAACACGAGAAATCATTATGTGCACCTTTTCTTGTTATCATTCCTAATGCTTTCTCCAAAGGTAGCCATCGCATTGCTCTTGTGGTGTTACAATCATTACGGGCGTCAATAATACAAAAAAATCATCATAAAAGGATATTTTTAAATGAGTTTTTCTAAACGAACAAATTGTCATATATGTAGTAAGTATATGTAGGTAGTTCGGTTATGTATATGTCCATATCCGTTACGTGAAAACACTGAAACAAGTGGGCGTTCCGCTTACAAAGCTCTCCATGGGCGTGCCGTAGAGTGCCGGGAGGCGGGGCTTCGCCGCCTACGTAAAGCCACTCTCTTTGTGCGTTCACCGTTATACAGCTATGCTAGAACTTTTCGTGCAAAAGCAGTAAAGTGGGTGTGGGCGATTACGCTGTAGTAGGGAGTAACTTAGAAGGGTTTCTGAGTGGTTAATACATAACTAAGTAAATAACTTATGATCACAAGTTATAGAATACGGATTAAATGCAAGAAAAGAAAATTAAGATATTTTAATACAATCGTATTAGTTCCACTTTTACAAGCTCCGTGGATGAGTGAAGTACACAACGTCATGGTATCGCCAGCTCTGGCGATACCATCCTTGGTTCGATACCCGGACGGGACAATGTTAAAAAAAATTAAACTTTTTTACGTATATATGTTCTTGAGTCTAGGGGAATCAGAAATGCGAACATACAACAAACAGATGTATGTTTTTCGCTCTTTCTGATTCCAAATGCGCTTTAACACTTTACTCTCTTAAATCTCTCACTCTCTCTCTTGGTGTCGTCCTTATCTATTTATTTATTGTTAAAGAAAAAAATTGCTAGATTAATAAAATAGATTTTTTTGGTTTCCTTTTTATTTTTTTATATAAATAATATCTTCACCCCATTCCCCAGGGGTAGACAGAGGCCTAGTCTAGACAATTAAGTCCCTTCGACCCACCTTCCACCGAAGATATTTTTGGGACAACGTGACAGGCGGTGAGCCCGTCGCCGTCTTTGTGTCCAAGCCAACGATATAAATCGTAAATAGGTTTTTGAAAAAAAAAAAAAAACATTAGTGCGAGCCTGCCATCTGAGGATCGAACTCGGGTCTCTCTACTCGAATTCCGATCACGCAACTACTCGGCTATCGTGACTCTAATTGTGATTTATATTTGTAAAACTTATCAACTAAGTATACATATCACGTATAGGCCACCGGCTGCCCTTCCTATTTGTTTGGTCAGTAAGTCTTAACCCTTGACCAAAAAAATAACCATCTTGGTTTGCATCGGATTCCACAGACATTTCGTTTATATAACCATACATAGATACATACATACATAATGGCATATTAAAGTCCGATGCAGGACACAGGCATCTTCCATAGGGAGGATTTACCATAATCGACTCGCTTTAAAAGCGGATTGGCGATCACTGTAGCAGACCACTCGCATCTCAGACGCTGTTGCCCGTCTTCGGTCTGATTATTTTGGTCTGATATTTTTAGAGATGGTTATCCCGCCATCTATCGGTTGCCATAGTAATCTTCAAGGCCGTTCCCTTAGTCTCCTTTTACGACACCCACGGGAAGAAAGGGAGGAATTTCTTCTATCTATGAGAGGTACATGAAAATCCGTTGAATCGTTCCGGAGATTTCTTCTTTAGTAAGCTCCTTCATATTTTTATTTATAGTCTCTAGAACGATACATGTGCATGTGCCATCTATTGTTAGGTACGTGCTATCTATCGTACGATAATTATATTAAATTTGAAATCATTACTTGACCCTTGACGATCTACGTGGACGAGTTGCGTAAACACTGGTTTTCAAGGTCGCCATCTCAATGTCCCGAGTTCGATTCCCGGACGGGGCAATGAACAAAAACCTCTTTTGTCTACATTTTTGCGCGTCTGATGCCTTCGTTGTTTCCGATTCCCATAGCTCAAGTGATTTAGCTTCTTACATTGGGTTCGGAACAATGTATGTGATATTGTACATAACTATATATATGTATTTATTTTATTATTTATCAATTATCACTTACTTATTTTGGTATTATTATATTTATGAAAAAACGCTTTTAGGAAACACTTAAATTTACTACCCATGACATTTTCGCACCACAGACTGTAAATGAAAATCGATTCCTAAGGAAGTAAACCTCAATAAAACCAATTCAAGAAAGTGATTTTAGAACTTGAGAATTTCCTGTCATTTTATGATCGCTTTTAGTTACGTTATTACTATTACATTGCTGCGATGCGGTATTTACCGTTTTTTTATTAGTTTAAAACCATTTCATTTTTTTTTTGGTATGATATGTCAAAGCCAAATTTTTATTGAATTAATGAGCAAACATAAGATAGTCTAAGAGTGTTTATTACAATATTATGATACTCATTTGGGCATAGCAATATATTTATAAATGAAATTATTTTTAATTTAAATAGAATATTAAAAATAATATAATAATGAATAAAAATAAAGAAGAAACGATAACCGAGTGGCTGGGTGGTCGGAACTTCGAGTCAAGAGACCCGAATTCGATCCCCAGGTGGCAGGCTGAGTACCAATGAGTTTTTCAAAAACTTATGTACGTATTATATTGTTGGCTTGGACATACGGACGGCGACGGGTTCACCACTTGTCACGTTGTCGAAAATATCTTCGATGGAAGGTTGGTCGAAGGGACTTAATTGTCGAGATTCGACCTCTGACTACGAGAATGAAGATATTTCATCATTTAATTTCAATACAAATAAAAATGAAATGTAATCGAAATGAGCGTCTTTTTTGCATTGATTTGTTTTTTTGACTACATATATAAACCTGACAATTTCAATTTTTACGCAACATTTTCTTTTTTCACTAGCACAATATCCAACTTCATTCACGTGGTATTTTAGACGCGATATTTTATTACATAGAGTATAAAAAGTACCACGTAATAATAAATTATCTCCTTTTTAAATGTATATAGATCATACCAAAGCATGGCTATAAAACAGTATAATCAGACAGACAGAATATGTAAGTAAAGTTAGTTGTACGCTTATAAAATTCCAGTCTGTGAAAGAATATTACCGTTATAAGAATCACGTACTTCCTTATACCAGGTTTAGAGGTTTTATTTAGAGTTTTTGACCTAGATTTTGTCTTCTGCATGGAGCCGTATGGAACAACTTAACTGGTGGTGAGCCTGTCGCCAAGTATACATATGTACAAGCCAACGATTCATGATCGAAAAAAAAAAATATTTTAGCCTTAGAACTGAGTGTGTCTTAAGAAGCGACTAAGGGCCAATCCTTAATACACTAATTAACCCATTTTATTACTATTGGTGTGATTCCCATCTCAAAATAACCAGGCCACATTTGAGCAGATCGACGATGAGCTACGGCCTTAATCCACTTGACAAGCGTGTTGACTAGAGTAAACCTTACCTTACGGGAGATGCTTACTTTTATAAGCCACGTAAAAAACATATTAAATATCTTCACGCTATTTTTAATACTGGGATAAACAGAGGTCCAGATAATTAAGTCTTTCTGACCCATATTTCACCGAAGAAATTTTTTGGGACAATGCGACAAGCGGTCAGCCTGTCGTCGTACTTCGCAGCCAACTAATTAAATCGTACATAAGTTTTAAAAAACCCATTGGTACGAGCCCCGAGATCGAACTCGGGTTTCTTGACTCGAATTCCGATCACACAACCACATGGCTATCGTGACCTTATTTACAAGCCGCATCGTACCTATAAATTACCATCACGTGAGCTATCTGCTAGTTAGGGCGCCCTTACTGTAAAAAAAAATTGGCAATCAACACTTTTTTTTGCAAAGATCGATAACTTCAGCTTTTACCGTTGAGGACAAGGATTAAGTTAGCGGCTGTTACACCCAGCGGGTTACCTTATTAAGTAAAAGAATGTGGTACGATAGCATTGTTCAAAAGCCGCATTACAATTACATAATATATTTGTATGCTACCACACATATTTCTAGAACATGTTTTATAATATTTACGTTTTGTTAGTAATCAAGGTAGCCGAGTGGTTGAGTGATCGGAATTCAAGTCAAGAGACCCATCGTTCTCCAGTTGGTACGAAACATCAATTGGCTTTGGTACGATTTATGTCGTTGGTGGCGGCAGACTCACCGTCACGTTTTCCCAAAAAAGCTCCGGTGAAATATGGGACGAAAGGAATGAATTTTCTCGACCTCTGACTACCTCTTTTGAGAAATGGATGAAGATAAAAAATACTAAATTACGTATGTTCCGCAGTGCGCGGCGGGGGCGGGCGTGTTCGAGCTGCAGATCCTCGAGTTCTCCAACTACCGGCTGCAACTGGCTTCGGGCGCGTGCTGCGGGGGCGAAGCGCCGGGCGCGGCGGGTTGCGCCCGCGCCTGCCGCACGCGCTTCGCCCTCTGTCTCAAGGAGTACCAGTCGGCGGCAGCACCCGGCGCCTGTTCCTTCGGTCGAGCTGCTTCACCCGTTCTCGGGACTGATTCCTTCACTCTCGCCGATCCGCTTTATACTCTAGCGCTGCCTTTCTCCTTTAGATGGACGGTAAGTTATTATAGTTTATACGATATTTACAACCTTCGTGGACAATTTATGTATATATAAGTTTTCAAGGTCCCGGGTTCGGTTCCCGGACAGGTCAATGTTGAAAACTTTTTCTACATTTTCACGGATCTGGGTGTTTGTACCTTCGTAGTTTCTGATGTTCCATAAAATTAGTGCTTTAGCACTAATTTTAAACTAATTACTAATTTTAAAATTAGTGCTTTAACATTGGGATCAGAGCAATGCATGTAATTGGTGTAAATACTTTTTTGTTCTTTATCGTTCTATATAAACAGAATGGTATAAAAATTATATGTAATGTTATTAGTGATTTCTTGGAGATAAAACTTTGTCACGTATTAATTAAAATATGATTATGGAATGATAACTTGAAACTTTGATTAAAATTATTGCTTACAATGTAAAGAAAAATCAAAAACTGTCATTTTAAATTAAAAAATATATTTTTCTTATTTGCAGCGATCATTCACACTTATTTTACAAGCGTACGATGACTTCAACTACACAGATCCAGGTAAATCATTGTCATTTTATCATATCTCCTATTATTTATAATCGCAATGTTAAATTTGTTAAAGCAATGTAGTATTTTTTTAACAAAATTATGTCGTAATAATTATTAGATGACAGATTATATCATGAAGTTTTTATAATATAAATATTGCCATATTTAAAAACATAGAACAACTCTTAACTTTTTATTTCCTTAATTTCTTATTTGCACAAATTCATTATTATTATTTTTAAATATTCTATTTATTTTATTACTTGTATCATATTAGCAGGTTATGAAATCACAATAATATTTATTGCCGTTATACTTATCAGTGACTTAATTTAAAATGACTATGTCAAAGACAAAGACTTTTGGTCACCACTTTTTTGAACTATCATTATGATTCTTCAGTGGTAGAGCCACGCATCAGCTTTTGTTGTTGCATGAATAGGCCGGCTCGACCGGGGAAGTACCACGACCTCACAGAATACCAGCGTGAAGTAGAAGTCTAACAAACTTTTGCGTTTTGTATGGTGAGTAGAGGTAACCGGAGGCCCACACACCCCCCTCCCCAAATTCTGGAGGAGGGGGGCACACTAAGGGAGGCAACGCATCTGCTAAGCCTCTGGTATTGCGGGTGTTCATGGGCGGCGGTAATCACTTAGCATCACGAGAGCCACCTGCTCATTTGCCTCCCTTTTCCAATTAAAAAAAATATGATCAATATTCCTCATACTTACATCGAATATTGTCTATGTCCTTGAAATATTATACATAACGGCGCTTAATACATTCAATTCTAATCCTGATATTTCCTATTAAACCCAGAAGAAACAGGACTTATAGAAGAAGCATGGTGGTCCGGCATTGTGGAACCGGGTGAAGAGTGGCACGCTCTACGTCACGCCGGGGCCGCAGCTGCTGTGGCGTACCGCGTGCGTGTCACTTGCCAGCCGAATTACTACAACACAACTTGCACGACCTTCTGTCGGCCACGGGATGACAAGTTCGGTCATTACTCCTGCTCTCCCGAAGGTGACAAGAAATGCTTGCCAGGTTGGCAAGGGGATAACTGCGAAAAACGTATGGATATTATTATTATAATTTTTTTTTGTTAATTTAATGAAAGTATTTGTGATTATAATGATTCTTTTTCCTTTCAGCTGTCTGTAAAGAGGGATGTCACCCAACGCACGGTCGCTGTGACCATCCCGGGGATTGCGAGTGAGTATTTTTATAGCATAATTTAAATAGAAAAAAGAAAATAGGAAAATATCTTCACGCAATTCCCAATATAGGGGTAGACAGAGGTCTAGTCTAGACAATTAAGTCCCTTCGACCCACTTTCCACTACTTTTTAATTTAATATAATTTAAAGGGAGAGAGATTTATAGTAAGGAATAGAAAGGGAGAGCTATAACTATGTGTATAACTATAGCTATTTGGTTAGATGTATGTAATCAGGAGACTTGAATTCAATCCACGGGTGGAAGTTTTATACAAAAGAGGTGGTTCATGTTTGTTTGTATATAACGGAATCTTTGAACATGATTTTCACATCGTATAAAAAGTACGATTGAATTGAAACTTCGCACACTTATCAAGTATCGATGACAATGCAGTAATTTGATAAAATATTAAATTTTTATTTATTTATATCTTCACGCACTAACCCAACACTGAGGTAGACAGAAGTCTAAAGTACTTAATTGTTTATGTACTTTCAACCCACCTTTCACCAAACGTTTAGTAGGTTATGATAAGTTGTAAAGATAGGCTCACCATCATGTCACGTTGCCACGTGACTGGGTATGAGCCTTTCGTCGTTAAGTAATTATCTTCATGCTTTTCCCAATACTGGGGTAGACAGTACACCGACAGACACAGCGATTGGTCCGGACCTCGTACAATTACGTCCGTTAGAGCCCACTTTTTTCGAAGACATTTATTTTGGACAACTTGACAGATGGTGAGCCTGTCGTCATCTTTATATACAAGCCAACGATATATATCGTACATAAATTTTGAAAATACTCATCGCGATCCTAACACCTGAGGATTGAACTCGGGTCCCTTGGCTCGTATTGAATTAAAAATAAATTAAACAAATGTCTTCACGTAATTCCCAATACAGGGGTAGACAGATATCTAGTCTAGACAATTAAGTCCCTTCGACCCACCTTCCACCGAAGTTATTTTCGGGACAACGTGACAGGTGGTGAGCCCGTCGCCGCCGTCTGTGGTACTAAAGTACATTATAGGTTTAAAAAACATGATGTCCCTAACCCGTCTCGTTGTGCCAAACAAGTTCCGGTGTAATTTAGGTCAATACCAAACTGTCTAGACCTCTAACTACCCTTGTATTGGTAAAATATAAAAGATAAAATGGAGATTTGTTATTACGAGAAAACATGGGAAGTTACTTAAGTACTAAGCTTATTTATATATTTTGACGACTTCCGTGGACGAGTGGCGTAAACACCGGTTTTCAAGGTGCCGCCATCTCGATATCCCGGGTTCGATTCCCGGTCGGGTGAATATAGAAAAACCACTTTTTCTACATTGTCTCGGGTCTGGGTGTTTGTAGTACATTCGTTGTTTCCGATTCCCATACCTCAAGTGCTTTAGCATCTTACATTGGGATCGGAGCAATGTATGTGATGTTGTACCTATCTATATATGTATTATTATTTATGTTCCGATAATCAATAGCTGCCGACCTGGGTGGCGTGGTGATTTGTGCTCTCAGTGCCAACCCTACCCAGGGTGTAAGCATGGCTACTGCAACGGATCGTCATGGGATTGTACCTGCGACACGAACTGGGGAGGAATCCTTTGCGATCAAGGTTCGTTATAATTCATAAAATGTTTACTTAATTACGTATTGGCCTTTATAAGTCCACAGCAGGACATGGGTCACCCTTTTAAGCAAAATTTGCCATAATTACAAATTGACACAGCTCCGTACACGCTCCTGCTCACCACGTACTGTCTGAGGTGGTTTTCCCATCATCTATCGGTGATGCAATTTTAGCAATTTATTTAAAAGACCCTATATTCTCATATCAATTCACTCAGTCGCTTTCTTGGAGAGACGCGGAAAGAGAGGGGCAGGGGTGCTGATACCACACTGCAATTAAACGATTACGCTGTATTTTTTTTAATATTTTTTTACTTATCTAGTCACATTACACCTTGTAATAACTGACGCTTCAAAGAAAATTATTATGAAAATTTTTCAAAAGAATAATTTATAATAATTTTTTTAATTTCAAAAACCGGTAAACTCCTGACCTTCATTAAGAATAAAGGCATATATTACGTCTATGATGGAAAAAGATTTCTCATAGGAAGCCCAAGAGAAGCGTCATATTTGGGACTAATTTTTTTTTTAATAAGAAAACAATCAATTTTTTTATATCAACAGATCTCAATTACTGTGGAACGCATGAACCATGTCAACATGGAGGAACATGCGAGAATACAGCTCCTGACCAGTATCTTTGTACTTGCGCCGAAGGCTTCTCGGGCGTCGACTGCGAGCGCGTTGACAACCCATGCGCGCCGCAGCCGTGCGCCCATGGCTCCTGTTCACTATCCTCAAGCCCACCTGGATTTATATGCGCATGCGAACCCGGTTGGACCGGACCCTTATGCGACGCTGATGTAGACGACTGTGCCAGCTCGCCTTGCAGAAATGGCGGCAGTTGTCGTGACAGGCTCAACGCGTTCACGTGTGAATGTACTGTCGGTTGGACGGGACCAACTTGCACCGATGGCAAGTATTGTGAATCGCTAATGTATAACGTTGTGTATAATATTCAATTCCAAATCAACATACTTCTTGTTTCTCCTACAAAATATTTTCATTCTCATAGAATAGGATACCTTTGTAGTAACAGATTTTAAATTTTAAATTTTAATTCAATCTCGCGTACTTTTTTCCCTAATTCGTGATTTCTGAACTCTATTTCCATTGCCAATATGCTCGAGAGTATTATGAAAAGATGTACCTAAAAGAAACAGTTTAAGATATATCTACTTTATCCACAGATGTAGATGAATGCGCTGAAGCCGGCGAGAATAACACTGCGGAAGGCAACCTTGGGCCATGCGTGAACGCTGCGGCCTGCAACAACACAGCAGGTGGCTACGCGTGCGGCTGCCTCGCTGGATGGACCGGAAGAGACTGCGAGGTCAACGTTGACGACTGCACGGGGCAGTGTCTCAACGGGGCGACTTGCATCGACCTGGTCGACGACTTCCACTGCGCATGCGCCGCGGGATACGCCGGGCGCACCTGCGCGCGAGACGTGGACGACTGCGTCTCACGTCCGTGTCGAAATGGTGGCGAATGTGTTGATCTTCTCGATGCCTACCGTTGCATTTGTCCCGTCGGATTCTCTGGGACGGACTGCGAGGTTTGATTGTCCTTCCGTTGAATCTGTTCTTTTCTCTAACGCTTATTAATCAATATTAATTGTTTTTATATTTCTACTTCTATTGTAATTTCATTTAACGCTATTGTTAAAAAAAAGAACTCCTCCGCTTCTTTTAAAATTTGACCGGTTAGGTGCGATCATTTGCTTTCTAAACTTTGTTTACCTAATTTCTTTGCATCTGTGGACTTTACGCTAATTTGTTTTGCTTATATAACTAAAATTCTTTATTCTTATTTTTCATTAAATTAATAATAAATACTAATCCATTTTCATCTGCATTAGTGGGTACTAACAAAACTTCTGCTTTTAGCTGTCTTCCTGTATGGGACGCTACTGCCCGGTGAGTTTTAAATGTAAGCCGTATTTTCACTTTATGAATAAGATCACTTTTTCTTAATAATATTAATAATTACCTTTTCTTTTATGACATATATTTTAAAGTATTTACGTCTGATTCGAAAAAAGATTTTTATTGCTAAATACTAATAATAATACTGTGTCATACCACGTTTTTAGAGCAACGTTTTCGAATACCAAGTGTTTAATATGAATATTTAACTGCACCAAGTTTTGCTAATACTTCAACTCTTTTCGCACTAATAGTCATCTGTATTTTATATTTATTGCAAACATAAATAATAATGAACAAAATCATAATAATATGTTTGTTGCTTAATTAAGAAAATCTCAGGCGAAGGAGCAAGAAAACACCAAAATTGTACTTAAAACTTGAGATCTGTTGATATAAAATTAAAGCTAAGCTACATCTAAATCAAATCAATATTAGAAATTGATTCTGGAACATTCCAATTATGTGGTACAATGTGAATGAATTATAACATCTCTCCTTAAGGGTAGCTGAGGGTACTTTAGAATAAATAATATATTTCTATTATATCTTGAACCCTCTTTCCTATGAGTATGCGATCAAAATGCTGTGAATAAAACACCACATGATATTTTACGTGTTTGCAGGATGATCGAGACCATTGTGCTGGATCGCCATGTGCAAACGGAGCCCCTGCTATACAGCCCAGAGTGACTATTACTGTCACTGCGCTCCAGGATGGACTGGAAAGAATTGCACTCAGCGAGCGGCCAGGGACCGTTAGTATGCTTTTTCTAGTCATCACAGCCTTAACAGCTTATAGAAGTCCCCTGCACGATGGCATCTCGTATGGGTTTGCCATAATCGCCATGCTTGCATAGCTGATTAGCGATGCACCTGGCACTTCACAACCTCTGCTGTTTCGCGTCACTGGTTTACTGAATATTGGTCCCGGAAAATCTGTCGATAGATTTCAAAGCTTTTCTCTTATGACATGTTTTATGACATCAACGGGAAGAAAGGTTTAAACTATTACGCCGTAACCAAATGGCACTTTCTCTAGTAAATTTATCTGGAAATTTTTCTTGTAGTCGTTTATTATAAATAAGCTTTTTCTGCTAAACATCTGCCTATAGCATGTTTCTTTTTGTAAATCTTGTCCACTGCTACATAAATCTAAATTTTCAGAGTTAGACGAGTGCACCGCAAATCCTTGCCGGAACAACGCTACGTGCATTGCTAAGACCAATGGCTTCGCTTGTGTTTGCCGTGAAGGTTGGACAGGTAAGATATATTGTGTACATTTACAATTATTATTTCAATATCATAACTAATTATTCTATTTAAGATCAACTAGAAACTGCCCGCGTTTCCCGCTATGACCACACATAATCTTAAAATCTACGCTGCAGTTCACGGAGTTTCTTTCCCTGTTTCTTCTTCATTAGAACCACATTACAAAACTAGTGATCGATTAATCAAAAATTATCATTTTTTGATTAAGCGATCACAAGTTTATATAAAAAAATGTCAAATGTAATATAAAAAAAATGTCTTCACGCAATTCCCAATACAGGGGTAGACAGAGGTCTAGTCTAGAAAATTAAGTCCCTTTGACCCAACTTCCACCCAAGATATTTTCGGGACAACGTGACAGGTGGTGAGCCCGTCGCCGCATTTATGTCCAAGCCAACGATTTAATTCGTACATAAGTTTTTGAAAAACCCCTTGGTACGAGCGTGCCACCAGGGAATCGAACTCGGGTCTCTTGACTCGAAATTCCGACTACCACTCGGCTATCGTGACTATATTCGATTAATCAATCACTTTATTTGATTCTTTAATAAGCAATGTAAAAGGCCTTAATGCCTCTAATTTATCTTTCATTCTAATTTAATTTTCGGCACTCGTTCATGGTAATTGAGCATTTGTCAAGATTTATAATTCTTGACAAATATGTAAATATGCAATGTGCACTGCATTAAAAAATAGCGCCTAAACCATATCTATTTAAAATCCGGTCAGACGTAACAAGAAAATTTAACAAACATCTAAATATCCATACATATTATTCAAATTTATAATTTTAGTAGGATTATAAGAATAAAGAAACTGCTACCCTTTTCCTATCTGCCTATATAATTTTGGTCTGGGATATTCTTAATATTTATCCCACCAACTTTCAGTAGCCAAATGGCCAAAAATTCCATAGCTTTTCCTTTAATCTCTTCTAACGACATCGACTTTTCACGAAAGAATATTTGGAATAAATAACGTTACTAATATTGATGTTAACAACTCCAACTAAGCTGTAATGCTGCTACTATCTTGAGTAGTTTACGACAGTCGCAGAATGGCGGCTCCGAATCTGCGACATTATGTTTCGCAATGCGCAACCTAAATCATTAGGCTATTGACGCTTAAAGAAAGTAACTACGATGCAGCTTTCTTCTTTAGTAATCACATTTTCTGTCACTCTTCCTCCCTTTACTGCCTAATAAAGTGTTAAAATGTCTTTAAAAGATTAAATTTTCCAGGTGATACTTGTACAATACGCATCGAAGACCCCGGACGTTGTGCAGACGGTCTTTGCGGAAACGGTGGCACTTGCATTCGAGACACGGGAGCTTGGCGATGCGCCTGTCCCGCCGGATGGGCGGGTGCTTCATGTGAAACGGCATTAGTGCCACTAGCGCCACCCACAGTTGCATCGCCACTAGCGCCGCCGCCAACGACGAGCTGCGCTTGCGCACACGGAGGTTCATGCGTTCAAACTGTCATATCGCCGGGATGGGCGTGCGTCTGCCGCGACGGATGGACCGGTTCGAGATGCGAACGCGCTGTAGACGGTTGCGCTTCGTCACCTTGCCGTAATGGCGGACGGTGTGTTGGTGGCGCTGGGTGGTGGACTTGCGAGTGCCAAGCGGGATGGACAGGCGCGGAGTGCACTGAAGCGGCCTGCGAGCCGGCTTGCCCCCCGCCCGCCACTTGCGCTTCGGACACGGAGCGGGGTGCGAGGTGTGTCTGCCCACCACCGCCAGCGCGACTAGCTCGCCATTGTCTTGAATGTACGTGTTTTGTTTTTTTAATTCAATTCGACTTTAAAGGGTGTTTGTTTGATTGCTTTCATTAATGTGATGTTTTTTGGTTACGAATTTGAAGGATAAATGTACAGATGAGTCGATCCGTCTGTATGTTTGTATGTCATAAATCCAAAAAACTACTGATTCGATTCTTATATATATAGAATTTTCATGAGTTTTGTGTAATTATTATTATGTAAATTGACCGAAATGTGACATACAGAGACTAAGAGATGACAAATAACTATATGAATTGATTATAATTATGATACATTCAACTCACATGCCCGACACAGAAAACTGAAATGATACCCCGACAAAAAAATATAAACGTGCAAGGATATAACAGAGGATCTGTACTGTCTCCGGTTTGGCACTAAAACCGTAGACAGTACAGATCTTTTGTTATATCATCAAGTAGTAAGTAGTGTATATGAAATATGCAATTGAATATTTTCAATATATCAAAACAAATTTTACATGTTAAGGGTCAAAGGGTTAAAGAATAAAATATATTCACGAAATTCCCAATACAGGTGTAAACAGAGGTCTAGTCTAGACAATGAAGTCCCTTCGACCCACCTTCCACCGAAGATATTATCGGGACAACGTGACAGGTGGTGAGCCCGTCGCCGTCTTTATGTCCAAGCCAGCGATATAATTCGCACATAAGTTTTCGAGCCTGCCACCTGGGGATCGGGAACTTGGGTCTCTCGACTCGAAATTCCGACCACCCAACCACTCGTGACTTAAAGAATAAAAATAAAAAAAAATCCAAATGGTATACTGCTGGTTCTTCTCGGAGACCTTTTTTTGCGAACCGGCTAGCTGAAAACAGGGCTCAATTAAAAACAAAAGCACACATGACTTGTCTCTGTGCGGTGGTAGTAAAGTAATCACCGTTCCAGTGATCGCCGGCCTCGGCGTGGAGGGCGCGGACGCGGAGGCGGCGCCGGCGGCGTGCGGCGCGGACAACGGCACGTGGTGGTGGGGCTGCAACGCGTGCCGGTGCGCGGCCGGCGCGCCCGCCTGCACGCGTCTGTGGTGCGGCCTGCCCGACTGCCTGGCGCCGGGCGCGCAGCCCTGCCGCACCGACGAGGTGGGTTTACGAGATTTCTAATGACCTTTTTTTAGATTTTTTTCTTTTTTTTAGATTTAATGTAGGTATTTAGATATCTATATACCTACATTAGAAAAACAGCAATAAGAAATATCGACAAAAAAAGTATGTTAATTATCCACAAATATTAATGGTGTTTAGTTATGGCACTGATACACACGTCATTCGAATTACAGAAGGGTAATTATATGATAATCGTATATGGTGTAGAATTTTAATGCAAATATAAATTATTATAAATATATAAAAAGTAGATTCACTGCAGCCGAGTGTACAGAATTGGGAGATCGACATTCGAATCGGGAGGCTCAAGTCTCAGGATCGGAAATCGAGACCTCTAGAGAGAATCGGGGACCTCTTATTTACTAAACACGTAATAAAATGGTGTTTAAAAAAGAAGTCATAAAAAACGAAATAGCAAATAGCTACGGCCGGAGGTACGATTAAAAAAACAATTTACTATATATAAAATATATTTAGAAGAAAGAAGAAGTTTCTTCTTTCTTTCTATAATATATTTAAAACTATATTTACAATATAAAATAACTACAAGCTAACTAGTCCAATTACATCGAAGTGGGATGTATGAATGATGATTTTTCTGTATTATTGGAACGAGGTTTCCGGTGCTTCGTCGGGCTTGCAGTGTTTCAAAGCAATCGACGGAATGGCAACCTCGGCGATAGTCATGGTATACGTAATTATCATGAAAATGTTTACAACAACAACCGCTCAAAAAGCTAAACCGTCCTGAAGTAAAGAAATGATAAAAGTTTATAAGCTTATTTATATATTTTGTTCCAGGTTTGCGTGCCAGCGGCCCCAGCGCTTTGCCTCCGGCCGCCGTGCGCGCCGCTGGGCGAATGTAGGCGCGTGGCGGGGCGCCGCGTGGAGCCGCCCGCCCTGCCCGCGCCCGGCGCGTGCTGGCCCGGCGCCAGGGGCCCGCCGCCGCCGGGCTGCGCGCGCGCCGAGCTGCGGCTCGCCCGCGAACGGCTGGCGCGCGGTGCGCACGTTGAGCGCGCATGCGCGGCGCTGCGGCGCGCGCTCGCCGCCGCGCTGGCCGCGCGCGCGCCGCCCGCGCCGCCGCTCGCACTGCTCTGCGACCTGGCGCCAGACGACGATGATGCCCTCGATCTTGCCTTGGTGAGTTTACTGAACACAATTTTTATGACAAGGACGGGGCAATGAAAACAAGTTTTGTTTTTCATCGAATGTTATTTTAACTTAATGTTATCGTAAGGGCGACGGGCTCACCACCTTTCACGTTGTCCCGAAAATATCTTCGGTGGAAGGTGGGTCTAAGGGACTTAATTGTCTAGACTAGACCTCTGTCTACCCCTGTATTGGGAATCGCGTGAAAATATTTATTTATATATATTTATATAATGTTATCGTAAAAAATCGGATACAATACGGAGTTAAACAGAGGTCTAGACAATTAAGTCGTTTCGACCCACCTTCCACCGAAGATTTTTTTGTAGAACATTTTCGGAAGACATTTCTGTTCTTCTCATTTAGATGGGTTGGTCCGATTCAGTGATAGGCAGCTTACTGTTACAATTTCAATGACAAATATTAAAGGTTTGAGGAAAAATACAGGTTTTACGGTAAACCTGCAATCAATTGTTGCATGATTGTAACCTTTTTTTTGTTTATTATTACTTTATTCAGAATATGCTGTTAGTTACAGCATAAATCATTATTTTATTATTTTTATTACTTAAATACTTATTGTAACACTACAGTGGGCCGGTGAAGAAGAAGGTTCAGATGGCGACATCGGCGAAACAGACGCGGGCGCATTAGCTGCTGCAGTACGAGCTTTGAGCGAACTTGTATCAAGGAGACGTCTCGCTCAGCACGCGTTATTAGGCGCCGCCTTAAGGTTACGCGTGGTCCACGCTTCAAACCCGCCACCGGTGGCTGAGGCGAGTTCATCACCCTCCGCCGCACTGATCGCCCTCGTCACAGTGGTCTCGATACTGATAGTTGGCGCTGGTGCAGCATTGGCTCTGTTCTTCTGCCGGCGTAGAGCAGCCGCCGCGGCCGCCGTAGCGGAACGCATGAGACGACGAGATGAGGAGAAGTCCAATAATCTACAGAACGAGGAGAATCTACGGCGCTACGCGAATCCGCTACGCGAGGAGCGTCCGCCGGATGAGCTTCCACGAGCGCATTCGTTGTATAAAGCTCAGAACGCGGACGCGAGGAATAACACGCCGCCTCGCGACAAGGAGCTGACGAAACGCGCTTTACCGCCCCCCGAGCCACCCCCCGTTCGTCACCCGCCACCCGAACGTCTCACCGTATTAGTGTGAGCCCGCGTGTGATACTAGTGTAGTGTGGCTTAATGTGGGAACGCTATGACCGCATGGTAATGCTTCTGTTCGCGTTTTAGATTGTATCCATGTTAAATATTATTATATTAAACTTAAATCCTCGGAACGCATACAATTACTTAATTTGAAATTAACAAGATCGACCATAAACGTGCGGATTTATTTAAAAAAAATTCTTCACTCATTGTTAAGAACTACAGATACTAAGATAAGCGATAGACTAAGACGGCGATAGGCTCACCACCTGTCACGTTGTTCTAAATAGGCTTCGTTAGAAATGACTGTCAATTTTTCTAGACCTGTTTCTGTCTACACCTGTTATGAGAATATGCAAGAAGATAAAGAAATCTCTCGGCCGAGTCACGTTTCAAAGAAAAAAAGATAATAGAAATTGGTTCATCTAGAAGCTACTAATTACATACTAGAGATGGTCACAGACAGATTGTCAAACATGTAACATGCTTCAGGGGGTTAATAATGGTTAAAATACTAGAGCTTACGCAATTCGGGCGCTTCCAAGGTGTGTGGAAAGTTAATTGCATATTAAATATGGCATTTTTTTTATACAAATATTTTTCCATAAAAAAAACAATGTTTTTGTATTTATAATTTTCATTGTAATGTACTACTAGGCATTTTATTGTTAAATTACGATTATTTTGTCTGTCTTCTGTCACTGTGTTGCCACAAGTAGCCCGTCGTAGTCTAGATTAGTGTGTATGGACCTTAAAGAGAGACCTATCGCGTCCCTATTTAATTTATTGTGTTTGTGAATTCGTGTTGTAAATATGTACTTTTTGTAAATAATGTTAAAGAGTGTAATAATTTTTTTTGAATGTTTTATTGAGAGATTATCTGATGCGAATGGACTATTATTGTAAAGGTTGTAAAGTTGATACGGAAAGTGATCGTTGTAATAAAATGCTAATGAAATTATTTCGAATGTTTGTTTTTTTATTTTATTTTATTTATTGAACAAACGTAGTGATCCTGCTTTAAAACGTTTGCGGGTTTAAATCCTGCGAGGAGGTAATTATGTGTGATTTATTTGAATTTTTGTACTCGAATCACGGATTTTTATATGCATATACGTATTATCATGTACGTAAATATGTCTATTTGAGTGTATTCTAGACTGTAGACGTTGATAGGTTCATCACTAATCACGTAGATCGTCATGGTTAAAACTAAATCTCTTATGGACTGTTTGTTTCCATCGGCTTCTGTTGGCGGCCAGTTTAACGATTATGTGGAATTTATTACAACTTCTGAGTCCTTCGTCTGGTCAGTCCATCTTGTGACTGTACGTCCTCACAGTTTTTTGCCTTCCGTATTGCCCGTTATTATTAGCTTTCCTAAGCTATCGTCATGTCGTCGCATAATGTGTCCGAAGAGAGCATACGTTGATTGCATTTAGAGAAGAGTTGGATTTTAACTCCAAATTGTATCTGGCTAGACCTTAGTCTACTCCAATATTGGGGGTATCCGTTAAAGTAACATTAAGTTAGTTTAGTTGTTATTTTAAATTTAGTTCCTATCCTGCCATAAATAAAAATTCTTCTTTTTGGCACAACAAATACAATAAACATATATACTCGCACACTGGAAATACACATTGTTTATTTTTATATATATATATACATATATATATTCATATATATATATATATATATATATATATATATATATATATATATATATATATATATATATATATATATATATATATATATATATATATATATATATATATATATATATATATGTATATATATATATATGTATGTATGTATATGTATGTGTATATGTATGAATGTGTATATTTAAATATGTTAATTTAGCAGGGTAACTGGTGATTTAATGGGTGATGAATACTTCTATATTAAATAATAATTTATTGAGTTTTTTTTTGTCATTTTGTTTTCATTTATAGATTTTTGTGTATATTTATGCGTATATGGTAATGAATATATAATGTATTGTTGGTATTGAGAATGGAAAAGGGCAGTAAATAATATATGGTCGCTCTCTGACTCGTTTGTGAAGTTACTCCAAGGTTCCAACTGAAAACCAGCGCTGCAGTCTCTGCAGCATTACGCTGAGTTGGAGTCCTATTTGGTATACCACATGTTAAAATAATCATGTAATTATCTTATAAGTTTATTTTGTAAATGTGTATATCAAATAAATAGTTCTTTCTTTCTGCCATCTATTATCAGCTTTTGCAATTTCAAAGTATTTCAATATCTTACTAAAATTTTACCACATTCTCAGAATGACGCTATAGTAATATATCTAAATTACACTGCAAAATATGTTATTATGTATTTATAACATGAATATAATTCTAAAAAACATGTGCTGTAAATAAATAATAAATTTATTCACACTCTACTGTAATAGTAACAAACAGAGTATCACTATCGTTTTTTATGCAGTTTTGTAATAGAAAATTTCGAAAAAAATATGTTGCTAACTTACTAACTTACAATTATAGATATATAGACATTCAATTGAATATGATATCGAATTTAGAACATTAGAGACATGTTTTTGTCAAAATTTTCAATTACAGTGACATCTAGTGTAATTTAAGAAACTATGATGGTGCTTAAGAATGCATAGATTTAAACTCATATTTTAAAGTCGCTGTAGTTCCTACAATCATTACTAGATGTCACTGTTAATGAAGCAGTTTTTCTTAACGAGTAAATTTCTGATAAATCTTTAAGAATTTTTCTCGTATATACTAGATGTTGCTTTAAGTAAAAATTATAACAAAAACATTTCTCTAACTTAACAACTTACAATTATACTTATATAGATATTGAACTAAATATGGTATAGAAATTTATCTTCAGAACAAGCTATGTAAAAATATAAGAATATATTCTCTGATTAAAAAAATAACCTACTTTATTGACTACAGAGACATCTAGTAATGATTCTAGAAACTACTAGCCCTGAAAAATTATGTCAAATGCATTTTCAAATACCATAATAGTTTTTGCATAATATACTAGATGTCGCTTTTATACAAAATATATGTAAAGGCTAAATTTCCAAAATATTTTAATACTTTTTGCAGTATTGGCAATCTTTTTGCAGTTATTATGTTCTGATTGTACACTTTTATCCATAGATCTTTCCACCATAAGGTTTTTTTTAAATTAAAGATAAACAATTTTTCTATCGAAGATTTCGTACCGCGTTTTTCATCTTCACGCAATATCCCATAATGGGGTTAGCAGAGGTCTAGAAAATGAAGTTTTCGACACGCTACTCACCGCATCTTCTTTGAGAGAACGTGAGAAGTGATGAACCTATGCAAGGTCTGATTCGATGATATTTATAACTTTTTTGCAACATACACGATGTAATAGAACAAAATCGGATTTTTAATGAACAGAAGATCGGATATTTAATGAACAGAAGATCGGATATTTAATGAACAGAATTTATAATCTTATATTTAATTTCTCCTTTATATTATAAACTTTTCATTAAGTTAGAGAACGATTTCGGAATTCCCAGTCAGATATTCGGTCATTTTCAATTAGATATTAGTGCCATCTAGCAAGAAAAACACGCACTTGGATAATCCATTTTTTGCACCAGATCTATAAGCATCGGATCGATTATATTTGTACACCACGCTGTTACACTGTTCCAATTGCTGCTTGGCACGTACTGGAAAATTACGTAACAAAATTATGATTAATAATAAATATCTTCACGCCATTTTCAATATAGGTGTATACATAGGTGTAGAAAATTAAGTTTTTTCGACCCACCTTCCAACGAATGCTTTTATTTGTACAACGGGGCAGGCGGTGAGCCCATCGCCGTACTTTTGTCCAAGATAACGATATAAATCGTACGTACGATACGATTTACTTCATGTAATTTATTTTGTTTATCTTCACACTGTCCCTGGGTAGCCAGAGTGAACAGATCGCCTAGTGTCATGATCCTTACACACACCTCTTTCGCCTCTTTCAGATTTATCATTTTCTTCATACATGCACGTCTAGGTATCCGAGTACTTATGACCCTCCCCTCTTCGAGCAATTTCATCACATGATCTTCGAAAGTTAGTCTCGGCCTACCTCGACCTCTTTTAATATTAACTTTCGCGCTATATGTTTTCTTTACCATTCGGTCTTCGCACATTAGCTCAACATTCCTAAACCATCGAAGAAAGCCCTTATCAATTTTAGTGATAAGGTCTTTCTTTTAAATCTTTCAAACCTACCACAATGTGGATCTCTTCGTTTCGCTACCGGGCGGCACGTTTTACGAAGAGATCGCATCTCCATTGATTCAATTTGCTCTTATGCTTCTTCTGGCATACTCAGCTTTCGTTGCCACATAACAAAGTCGGTACCAGGACTGCGTTATGTATCGCAACGCGTGAACTTCACTACATTTTGCCTTAGGACTAACGCAGTCAGGGTACCGTTCACCTTGTTTCCGGTAGCGATATGCCACATATATGTAACATCTTCGATCCCGGTTAAAAGCGCTACCCAATTATACAATCAATCAAAGCAGACAATTTACTCTTATGTCACCTATTTCACACCCAAACAACTATCTTACAGCTTTGGTAAACAGCTGTTGAAATACAATATGAACATCCAGGAGGACATGACACTTTTGGATATGAGCAATGGATCTGACATCTATGTTTTTATCTATTTATTTATAATGTAATCGGCAATGCGCTAGTTAAGCGCTGCGATTTTAGCAAACGGATACGGCAGAGGCCTACGTCTTACATTGGAATTCCGAGTTTAACCAAGCCAGAACCTATTATGTGAGAAATATTTGTTTTGTAATCAAAAAATACTTACAATCCTTGAGAGCACTTGAGTGACGTGGGTAACTGGTAGGTAGATCATTTTAACTTCTCTGCCCGCTACGACCTTTTCTGTTTCAGAATACACGGTGTAAGCATTAGTGTTCATATTTTTAAGTATCTGAAATAACAGAAATGTTTCTTGAAGACCATCCATTAAAAATGTATAAGACATGTTAACGTTTAATGTGGTGAGGGACAAGAGTATTCGGATATCTAGATGTGCGTGTATGATGAAAATGATGAATTTGAAAGAAGCGAAATTAGTGCGTGGACACTTAGCGATCTGTTCTCTGGCTACTCCATCAGTTACTATGCTTAGGGATATAGAAGTAATAGTCGGGAGAAATAAATTAATGATTACTAAAGAAATAAAATAAATATCTATAAATTCAACAAATATTTAATATCATATTTCATATTTAAAACATTTTAATAAAAATAGAATATTGGTTTAAGGGTGTTGTTTAATAAAGATTGTATTTATTCTTATAGTGAAATAAAAATCTTCCGTATAACATAAAATAGTGATCACCGAGGGTGAGTTGTGTCCTTCGTTGTTTTTGGTTCCATACATACTTCGGCTAATTTGGGTTCAGAGCAATTTATGTGATGTTGTCACCTGGGTAGCCAGAAGTCCTTCCAGTTCACATTTCAACTTACTTTGAGACAATGTGACAGGGACAATCGAACGATATAAATCATACATACGTTTTAAAATAACTTACTGGTCGAAATAACGAGCCTACCTCCCCAGGATCGAACTCGTGTCATTTGAGTCGAATAATAATCCCCCTAAGTTTTCGTAGCAATATTACGGGTCCGTATCTAGGTATGTATTTCTTATTATTATACTTACGGTGCACTGTATCTGAATGTCGGAATAAGTGTATGTGCCAGTGTACCTCTGTTCAGTGCCATCGTCTAAATTCACTATCACGTCGAAGCCAACTTTGATTTCCCCCAGATTTATGATTCCTTGCACCGAAGCGTTCCATTCAACAGTATTGTTGACAGTTCGGCTTCGCATAGTGTCTTTAATATCTATCAAATCTATTTTCTCTATGGTTACAACGAACCCGTTGGTGTACTTTACTTTTCCTTTTACGTGCCAACTGTACATGTGCTCGCTGTAAATATACATCTACATAACAACATGACATGTGATAGAATTTATACGTACATCTTCACGCAATTCCCAATACAGGGGTAGACAAAGGTCTAGTCTAGACAATTAAGTCTCTTCGACCTACCTTTCACCGAAGATATTTTCGGGACAACGTGTCAGGTGGTGAGCCCGTCGCCTTCTTTATGTCCAAGTCAACGATATAATTCGTACATAAGTTTTTGAAAAACCCATTGGTACGAGCCTGCCACATGGGGATCGAACTCGAGACTCTTGACTCGAAATTCCGACCACCCACCACTCGGCTACGTGACTTCTTACTATAGACGACTTGCAGACTACTTATACGTACATAATGTACGTATGAGTCATCTGCAGGACTTAGACCTTTAATGTAAGTGAAGGATTTCCATAATCATCACGTTTCACATGCGGATTGGCGAACGCAGTACCAAATACCTAGCACCTTAGACGCTGCTGCCCGTCACCAATCTGCTGAATTATTTATTTTTCGTGAAGCCGTGAGGATCAGCACGCTGAAGTAGCAATGAGCCGGCCACATAGCTCGTAGAACTAACAACCGTTGGGAAAGAGAGTTCTCGAGTGGCAGCCTCGTTCTTACAACCGTAGTGTTGGGCGACTCCCTGTAAGATGGAGCGACTCCCTGCATAATATTGCGGGAAATCGGTAGGTGCAAATGGCACAAGACAATTCTAGGTGGTAATATTTAGGGTGTGGCCTATGTACAGCAGTGGACTTTTGATAGGCTATTATGATGATGAATGTTTTTCGAAATGGTTATCCCGCCGTTCGTCGGTAGTCAATGATAATTTCAAGACATTTTCTCTTAGTCACCTCTTAGATACCCACCGAAAGACAGGGAGCGGTGTATTCTTACATTGATACCTAACGGTATGCAAAAAATACTCTTTTTAATACATATGGACTATATGTGATAAAATATGTGGTCATTATAGCCGGAAAATTGGGTGGTCGGAATTCGAATCACGTGACTCCAGTTCGGTTCGCACGAGGAAGACGCGTAATGATGTACGCAGTTTTCGAAACTTATGTACGCGACAGGTTATTACATTTATAACATTAGCTTGTACACTAGGGCGATAGACTGAACACCTTTTTTATAAAAAAGGGAGGCAAACGAGCAGGTGGCTCACGTGATGGTAAGTGATTACCGCCGCCCATGAACACCCGCAATACCAGAGGCATAGCAGATGCGTTGCCTCCCTAAGAGTGCCCCTCCCCCCCAGAATTGGGGTAGGGGGGTGTGTGGGCCACCGGTTACCTGCACTCACCAGACGAAACGCAGAAGTTTGTTAGACTTCTACTTCACGCCGGTATTCTGTGAGGTCATGGTACTTCCCCGGTCGAGCCGGCCCATTCATGCCACAACAAAAGCTGATGCGTGACTTTACCACTGTTACAAGTTGTGTCAAAAAGTTCCGGTGAAATGAACCTTTAATTATTTTACTCTGTGGTCGAGAGTTTTGACTAACATAGGAAAAATAATTTTAGACTCAGCCATACCAAAGCCTGGTTGGAATTAGCTGCTAAAGTATAATATTACATAATCAAATGTGCTTACTCTATGTCTTGTGTGACATCCAATAGCTTCAGATTCCACCATCCAAAATCCTCGATCTCCGATACCAAATCTTGCATAATATCCACGAAGTATTCCTTCGCCCCCACCAACTTTGGGGATCCAGCTGTAAAGTTTCATTGAATATCTAGTAGGTAATCATTTTACTTTTAAGAAAAACTATTGTTTATGGATTTTTGATTGGCATGTCGGCCATGTTGGTCTTTTAGTTAAAAATTTAATGAGTAGCATTCCGTATATGTGCGTATAGGAAACGGAGGCGCCGAGGTAAGAGCATCTCCTAGGTACCCCAGAGGCTGTAAGTATCTTGTAGGTATTTATTAGCCCTTTTGAACATATCAAAGAGCTGGTTTCCAAAAGATGTATTAGATGACTTTGTTTCTCGAAACAATAAATGTTGATAACGAGAACGTTTTTGCATTATCAAAGATTAAAGATTCCTTGAGTATATGATTAGTAGATAAATGATAATGAAGTTTTTTGCATTGTCATACATGTTCAATAATTGAGTAGTCAGATATTTTAACAACAAATTAATTAAACTCACATTTCACTGAACTTATTTGGAACCTGTCAGATGGCAAGCCTGTCACCCTTTCAGTATTCGAACTGTACACATCGTACCTATGCTACGAAAACGTCATTAGTACGGGCCTTTGTTGATTTAACTCGAGTGTCCTGACTTAAGTTCTGCACACCAAACAACTCAGGTATAGAGGTGTGCAAAATTTCTCAATCTAAATTTAAATAGATTCTATATGGTTGGACTCTATATTAGGTTTAAACTAATATTAAGTTTCCTATAATTTTAAGTTTTCAAGACCTCTATCCCGAGTTTTTGGGCGTTGTCAGCGCGTGTTGAGTCGCAGGTGTGCCAGCCAACATATGGCGGTGGCTGCATACACTGTGGGGTTTTAGTCGGTTCGAGTCCGACATATATTTGGATTTAACATTTATCTAGTCCAAAAACTTTGTCAAAATTATGTATTTTTTCTTCGAACAAATAAATAAATAAAATCAGCCGTCCTTGCCCCCGTGTACCCCCAAAGTATTTCCCGATAAAACGATAAAAAATGTTAATAGGTTGACTAAGGCTGAACCTTAAAAATACTATTGGCTACTGTCAGAAGGTGGGATAACCATCTCGATAAATGGCGACTAAAAGAATGTTATTTAATTACATATGGAACGAAAAAACAGGTAGAAATATATTAAGAAATATAGAAAGAAAAAAGATTTCGATAAATACCAAGCCTACTGTATAAGGCAGAAGGTAAAAAGACCGGCGTAACGGACACTAAGATCTTAGATGTGTAAAGTCTCTTTGGTGTGTATACTTTGATCTCTAAAGCCTTTCTTAGAATAGGAATTATGGTACTTAAGTTTTCACAAAATATAGTCATATGCCTAGAGGCATTCTCTGCCAAACCACCTTTGGTTTGAGCAGAGAATCAAGTGAGACACCATCTAATGCGTGAAGTAAATTTTTACGTTTAAATTGTGTGTTGCAAGTATCTACTCACCCGTGTTCTGTCCATCTACGCTGATTACTGCTAAAGTGATTAAGAAACACAAAACCTTTGACATTTCGATACAGACATTCATAGTAACAATGATTGCTTTAGTAAATTATTCCGACATGATAAGTTGCGAATATTACGTGGTTTTTAGTCGCATTTGCTAAGATTTGATGGCTGATAAGGTTATCGTCAAATTCATAATCTCTAATTGTTTACTGCTAACTTTTGCCTGTGGCTTCATCCACGTACAAAAACATACGAGTACGGACACACATACAAACAATAAATAATAATATATACCATACATTTATGAGGTATGTAAGGACGTGACACTTGGCGATCTGTTCTCTCTGGCTACCCCGACAAGGACTGTGTGTGAAGATTACATTTATGTATATACATTTATGTCAGTCACCTGCGGTGGCTTGTTTACTTCCATAAATGAATTGATAAAGATTGATCGCTTTATCCCAGTAGTTTCATAGTTATCCTAGTATCTGGACTTCTAGTTCAAAAGTTTCGTTGGCTTCTAGCTTAGTTGCTTAGCTGATTCCATAATACAATTGCTTTACTACCCCCATTTCATCCCGTAGGTGTTGGAAGAGGCTACTCAAAGAGACTTACCTTTCTTCCTATGTTTCTTTCTTTCTCCCTTAATCACAACGTCTATAGATAGATGGTGGGACAACAATCTTGAATAATACCAGAACGGAGTATTACAGACCATAGTTAGTAGTGTCTTAGGCAATTCGTTTGTCTATAGTCAATTCAGTTGCCGATTTGGCGATTATAGTAGACTCTCCAGACGAAAAGAAAAGAAAATGAGGCAATTATAAACTCTCCAAAATCGAAAAGGAATGAAAAAAAAAATGTTTGAAAAGGTCAATGTCCTGCTGTGTTATTTTAGTATTATACATGTCTTACATATTGTCGGATTTTCTTAAAATAAGCAAAAAAAGATTTTGTAAAAAATATTTAATATTACTTTAAATAAAATATTATTGATTACTTATTGAACGGGACAGTCGTAACATATTGTGGGGTATTTCAGTACATTTTCGACGAGATCTAAAGCGTATGGTCGCAACAGTTCCGAGGCCCACAGCTCAATTCCACGAGACACGTACTTAATGTCGTACTGAAAAATAAAACATAAAATGATATTAAAAATATTAATATTATTGTCACAATAGACGAGTGGTTGTCGTGTCGTGAGACCCGAGTTCTATACTCACGTGGTAGGCTCGTACCAATAAGTTATCCCAAAAACTTAAAAAATAAAAAAAAAAAAATATCAATAAAAATATCTTCACGCAATTCCCAATACAGGGGTAGACAGAGGTCAAGTCTAGACAATTAAGTCCCTTTGACCCACCTTCCACCGAAGATATTTTCGGGAAAACGTGACAGGTGGTGAGCCCGTCGCCGCCTTTATGTCCAAGCCAACGATGAAATTCGTACATAAGTTTTTGAAAAAACTCATTGGTACTGCCACCTGGGGATCGAACTCGGGTCTCTCGACTCGAAATTCCGACCACCCAACAACTCGGCTATCGTGACTTATTATACCAATATAGTAAAATTATACCAATGTAGTCGAATAGTAATTATTCCATTATAAAGAACAAGGTCACTGGTATCACGAGGGAGATGATCGTCATTCCAAAAATTCGCACCATAATCTTCCGGCGTGTGTATTTCTGAACGCGTACGAACTTAGCCACTTCAGTGTGAAGTCCTAGTACATGCAGTCTTAGTGCGAGTACACAGGCTTTTAATGAGTAAACTAGCTCCACTGTAGACCTCATCACTGCTTTTTGCAAGAAGAAATGTGTACTTGTGTTACTAAGTACACACTTTTTCTTGCGGCATTGACAGGCTCACCAGTTGTCACGTAGTACCAAAAATGTCTTCAGGGAAAGGTGGGTACAAAGCACTTAATTGTCTAGACCTCGATCTACATTAGTATAGGGAATGACGCAACGACATGTGTTAATAACTGGCCAGGCAGGCGAATAGCACATTTAGCGAATAACACATTTCGTTGCGCCATGTCTCTGGTTCGTTGAATGTAAATTTGAGTATGGATCTTATTTTTTATATCTTTTTATTTATATATGGATAGAAGAAGCAAGCGCGTTTGTGAGAGATATACCGCTGGGGCCGCGATTGAGAATACAAAGTATTCAAGACCAAGAATACAAGGAGAGAACTTAATACTGTTAGGTTCACTATATTTATTTACGATGATGGGAAGCAGCGTCTATGATGCGAGGTGTCTAGTATTGCAATCGCCAATGCGCTCACCAAACGTGGTGATATGGCGAATCCTGCCTTAAGGAGGAGACCTATGCCCTGCAGTGTTATGTATGAATGAATGTCTTACCGATTTAGATAAAATATCAGTCATATTATTCGTTGGCAAGAAGATCATGTTGCTTATTGGACCCACAGCCAACGGCGTGACAGATACATCAAGAGTATTCGTGAACATATCTCTAATTACCTGTAACAATTTAAATAAATTAAGATCACATAGACGATACGATAGCCGAGAGGTTGGGTGACTATAATTCCAATCAAGAGACCCGAGTTCGATCCCCAGGTGGCAAGCTCGTATCAATGGTTTTTTTTTCAAAAACTTAGATACGAATTATATCGTTGGCTTTTACATTAAGACGGTGACAGGCTCACCACCTGTCACGTTGCCCCAAAATATCTTTACCCCGGGATTTTGGTTTACGACTTTATATCTATACGTCTGTCTACCCCTGTATTAATGGAATGGGAATGGTGCGAAGATATTATTATTATATTATATTACTATTATTTCATTATAGCTCATATTATTTCCCTTGATATTCATTTAATTTAATTTCATTTTTTCATATTAATTTCATTACATTTCTCAACTTATTTTTCATATTTGACGATCTCGGCTTTTACAGTGGTTATTGAGGTATATCAATTACACGGAACGGTAAGGTTACCTTTATAACCTTTTATAAAAGGTTTCAAAAAGCAGGAAGCTTTGCGGTCCCGGGTTCGGTTCCCGGACAGGTCAATGTAGAAAATAACTTTTTCTATTTTGCCTGGGGTCTAGGTGTTTCTTGTACGTTCGTCGTTTCTGATTCCATAAAACAAGTGCTTTAGCTACTAACTGTGAGATCAAAACAATGTATATGATGTTGTCTCTATCTATTTATTTTAAACCTCAAAAGATTCTCTTTTTTAATTTGCCTACTTTTTAGCACATTTGTTATTTGACCCACGTTTCAGCGGATCTTATTTTAGAGAACGTGATAGGTGATTAACGCAGTCTCAGTGTCCACTAGCTAACTATTTAATACGTACATAAACTTCGAATAAATCTCACCAGTATTATCCTTCCTACTAGAGATCGAATACGAGACTTATAATCGAATTCCGTCCACCTTACGGGCTAATCGGCTAAATTGCCTACCGTTGCTTTAATTAGGGAGATCTGCACTTTTTTATTATATTAAAGGCAAGTCTATTTAATATAAAATTGACTTTTTTGGTTAATCTTCATCAAGTTAATCTTCCACTGTGGCACTAATTAGAAATATTTAAGCTATCTTCTTAAGATGAATATGCTCTATCAATTCCTCTATAGTCATTTATGCTGAGGAAATACAGTCAAGTCAAAGCCGTTTAGAATGATACAAAAATTAGCCGTGTTACTTTGGTTCAGTATCGAGACAGGTACAAACGACTCATGTTCTATATAAATAATAAAATTAACATCTTCACGCCATTCCCAATGCTGGTGTAGACAGAGGTTTAGACAAATTAATCCTTTCGATCCACTTCCACCGAAAACGTTTTTGGGACCACGTGACAGCCGGAGAGCTCGTCGTCGTCTTTATGTTCAAACCAACGATATTAATCGTAAGTAACCTTTTTTTTAAAAAAAAAAACGATTGATATGAGTCTTGGGGATCGAAATTGGGTCTCTCAACTCGAATGCTCATCTAACCACTCGGCTATCGTGACTCTTAGTGTTCTATAAAACTATTATACTACACCTACACCGTACCCTCATATCAAATGACGCGACCGGAAGTATGAGCTTGGACGTATATCGGTGCGCACCGTCTGATAAATGGGCCTCCACGTCGAAGCCAAAGTTCACTTCGGTCATCCTCATGGTTCCTGTTATTTCCACCGTTGTCGTATTTGCCGTTCTGTTATATCTCCAACTTTGGCCTAAAGTATTCTCTATTATAAATATCTGTTGTATGGATACGACGAAACCGTTTTTGTATGAGACTGTACCGGCGACCGGTTTTCCGAATACAATCTCTCTGAAAAATATTGAAGAAATGTTAATAAGGGTCTGAATATTATATGTTATTTACAGAAACAAAGTTATGTTTATTTTTACAATACTTTTTTTTATCTTGACACATTTTCCAATACAGGATAGACGGCGGGCTAGGCAATTTAGTCCTTTTGATTCACATTTCACCGCAGCTTATTTTGGGTTAACATGACAGGTGATGAGTCTGTCGCTGATTTTGTGTCCAGGCCAACGACATATTTTATACAATTTGTATAAAAAATTAAAAAAAAAAAACAACTCATTGGTACTATCCTACAGCCTAGGATTCAACTCGGGTCTTTTGACTCGAATCTCGATCACCCACTCGGCTGTCGCGACATTCTTAAAATATAATTATTGTAAACATTTAGAACTGATATTGAGTTTAATATATTAAAATCAAAAAAATAATGTTAATTCAGATGGAGAATGTTTTTTGGGATAACACGTTTTCCAATAAAAATAAATTAAAAATTATCTTACTCCACGTCCAACGAGATATCTGGTATTTTCAAATTACACCATTCCAACTCTTCGATCCTTCGTACAGTTTCTGTGATCACATTGATCATATAAGGAACAGGGTCAATTAGACGAACATTACGCACTAAAAACAAACAGGTGTACATATTAAATGAATGAACAATATAAAAAATCAACTAACACGGGTGGGATTCGAACCCGAGACCACCGCCGTACCGTTGCATCGCTCTAACCTCCGAGCCACCTCATCCCACACGCATCAGTTGAAATTTCAATTTTCTCATTAATTAATAAAAATATCTTCACGCCATTCCCAATACAGGGTAGATAAAGGTCTAGTCTAGACAATTAAGTCCCTTCGTGGGTAAGGTGGGTACCTTCCACCGAAGACATTTTTTGTGAGTCACGTTGTCCCACGTTGTTGGCCCGTCGCCGTCTTCTTGTCTAAGGCCTACGGCCCCAATGTGCTTTTCAAAACATATTGGAACGACCCTTAGGGATCGAATTCGGGTCTTTTGACTACCGATACCAAACCAATCGGCTATCGTGGCTGTATTTCTTTTAAATTAATATAAATACATCATAACAATGTTAAAAGTTAAAGTTAATCAAGCAATGTTGTGACGACCTCTGTGGACGAGTGGCGTATACACTGGTGCTCGTAGTGCGCTAGCTCTGAGGTTCCGAGTTCGTTTCCCGGACGGGTCAATGTGGAAAATACAATACAAGTACTTTCTTTGAGATGACAGCTATGCATGTGATGTTGTCCCTATCTGGGTATGTATTTATTAAAAAATGTTGTCTGATAAAAAGAAAATATTTGTAAAAATGTAGCATGCCTTTGGACTACGACGTTACGAGTATACGAGTTAGTAAACTAATGAACCGTTTTCCATTTGAATCGTATACTAGTGTATTAAATTCATAGAAGAGAAGCTTCTCTCTTATATTGGAGCTCCTAAGCAGCTGCTGTAATATAAGGTAAGGGTACCGTGTTTGGCTTCACACTGTTTGTGAAATCAAATGATGAATATACTTAATTATACTATTAGAAGTGATATAAATACTACTAGTTCAATTTCTGCGTAAAAGTTTACCACTAAGGAATAATCTTTACGTCTTTCTCAATACTGTCTTAGTAAGACGAAGAAGTTCCTTACTTAAATTTTATTGGAACTTGTTTTTGATAACGTGACAAGTTAAGAGCTTATATCTAACTAAAGAAAAAATCGTGAACATTACAATTACGGAAATATTAAAAAACATCTATTATGAAACTAAGCAGACTGGTGACAGGCAGCAGTGACTTAAATGAATTGTGTATATTTTATTGTATACTGGAAAAAAAAAGGGAATAACGATAGAGAAATAAAACTTACATTAAGGAACAATTAAAGGCCTTACCTGCTATTATTTCTTCCATGCTACCGTGTCATAGAGGATAAAATGGTTAAAGTAGAAAAGGTTGTGATTTACGCAATACGTGTATACAAAGTACACATATGTACATTAAAAGTTCACACAAATGTACAAAATGGCGTAGGAGTAAATGCAAAGACATATTTTCTGTCAAGGTAAATTACTATTTAGTACTGCGATCGACAATGCTAGACAAATCCACCTTGCAAGAGAGTCTTTAGTGAATTTAAAGACCGTTAAGTAAGTAGATAGTAAGGTTAAAAATAGTAAAAGATATTCATACAAACAAAAAATAAGATGTCAAATAAAAATTTAATGGCGCTTACTTACCGACAGTGCCTTGAATAATTGCAAAACAAAGAAGTGAAATTAAAACTAAACGGAACATTTTAAAAGCATAAATCATTAAATACGTGACAAAAATCTGGAATAAAAATATTAAACAAAGTAATTGTATTTAACCAGTATGAATATTAAATCAATGATAATCAAAACAATTAAATCTGTCTGAAATCATTAAAACCAGTTTATCAGTGACTGATAAAAGTAAGTCATTAGATTGTGCTTATCTCAGTAATAATTAAATTTTATAATAAAAGTTAATAATGAATTTACATAATGCACATGCAGTATATTTATGTGTAAATATTCATTACTATGATATTTTGATATTCAAAATCTAGTCATCATTAATTCCTAGAAGTGGCATCATAAAAATGACTATTATTTCTATCAAGTCTCAACCATAACAATTGCTCATCTGTATTCCTGTCCGTGCTATATGAGACGACGAATAGACTTGAAAATCTTAAAAAATATCTCTGGGGAAGATATATCCTAAGATTGTAATTACCTGAGATATTTCAGTTTTTTTTTTATAGAAAAAGGGAGGCAAACGAGCAGGTGGCTCACGTGATGGTAAGTTATCACCGCCGCCCATGAACACCAGAGGCATAGCAGATACGTCGCCTCACTTATAGTGCCCCCCTCCCCCAGAAATGAGGGCGGGTAGTGTGTGGGCCACCTGCTCTCACCAGACGAAACGCAGAAGTTTGTTAGACTTCTACTTTACGCCGCCATTCATGCAAAAGCAAAAGCTAATGCGTGGCTCTACCACTGTTAAAATTATAATAAATAAATAAATAAATATAAATATCTTCACGCAATTCCCAATACAGGGGTAGACAGAGGTCAAGTCTAGACAATTAAGTCCCTTTGACCCACCTTCCACCGAAGATATTTTCGGGACAACGTGACAGGTGGTGAGCCCGTCGCCGCCTTTATGTCCAAGCCAACGATGAAATTCGTACATAAGTTTTTGAAAAACTCATTGGTACTGCCACCTGGGGATCGAACTCGGGTCTCTCGACTCGAAATTCCGACCACCCAACAACTCGGCTATCGTGACTTTTTAAAATTATAGTTCTGGTTTATAGCTTGACTCTTAATAAGAACTAAAATAAAATTAAAATGAACCGGAAATAGGTCTTGAAATATTTGAACTAATTCCACATTCACTCAGATTTGTGCAATACCATTCCGATGGACAAGTGATGGACCAAATAATAGGGAATGCTTAACTAGATGAACATCTTAGGAAGCCTGACATTTCCTGGAATGCGATACTGTCGAACAGCGGACTGCATTCCATATCTTCTACAGCGTGCTACAATAAATTAAATTATTTTTAATTTATGTAATATTTAAATTCCACCGAAGACATATTTGAGTGGCAGGTGGTAAGTCCGTTGCCGTCAAAAATCCTTGTTTCGAGTTCGAGTTCGATTCTTATTATGGACTTCAGTACAAACATTCATATTCATCACACCCAGACCCAGACCCAGACCCAGACCTAGACCTTGAAAGGCAGGGTCACTACCAACTCGGCTATCGTGTCGTGAAATAAATAAATAAATAAGTTCTGTAAGTCAAACATGTCAAATGCAGACCATCACTGCATTTTCATAACTGCAAACTGATTTGAGACCGAATCCCGACGTTTAGTCTGCGGCATATTCAATTTAAACTTATTTAATAAATATACCTCAGAGCAAGTCGAGGATTTCTGCATCCGTATCTAAAATTAATTTGAACATCAACTGAGTCCAATATCTTAGTAAATAGTTGGTTAATAAAGATACCAGCTTTTACCTGCGGCTTCGCTCGCGTTAAAGTCTTTTAAAGAAATGTAAAATTTATAATCATTATCTTCAGAAAGTAGTTAATGAAACGTAGGATTATTTCTTCAAATAATAAATACAGCTGTTGTTTATATTTAGAATTGTGAATTGACCGCAGATAATTACTTATTGGAACTGCGTTTCGCCACAATGTTTTACCCTTATAAGTAGTTGAACGTTAAGTGATCCTAGTAATACATACATATACATACATAGATAAGAAAAATATCACATACAGTGATCTGATCCCAAAGTAAACGCTTAGGCACCTGTAGTATGAAATTAGAAACAATGAAAGTAAAAAGTGTTTTATACATTAACCCGACCGGGAATCTAACCCGGGACCTCTGAGATGGCAACACTGTAAACACCGGTGCGTAAGCCACTCGTCCAGAGAGGTCGTAATATAGCTTTCTATTAGTAAAATAATTTTAAAATAAATCTTGTGGTTTAGACGTTATGGCGTTATAAGCAACAAACAAATTTTCGCTTATGTAATATTAGTATGATGATCATAAAACATTAATGCAAGGGCAATTATTATCCATAGACGAACTGCTTACTTACTCGCTTTCCAAAGACCTCCAGAAAAGAAGAAGTTCATTTAAAAACCGTTGACGATTGGCATACACCGAGGTTTTCATATCGTAGCTCTTAGCTCAAAATGTAGATTCAAAATAAAATTTTAATACTTATTATCGGATCTACGAGTTTGTGGTAACTTTGTTGTTTCTGATTCTTGATGTCACAAGTGCTTGAACTCCTTACGACGATGACTCTGGTCAATGACTGGACGATGACTCTGACCTGACGATGGTCAGGGACAATGTATGTGATTTTTTCCCTATCTATGTGTTTATTTATTCATGTTAAAGTTACTCAGTCCGTACCCCTCCCTGGTATGTCCAAACCAGGAACGGGTGCATACAAAATGTGTTCCGTCATCTATACATAAATACATAAATAAAAGTGGAGTGTCTGTTTATAATATTGAAATAATCGTTGTTTTACTACATGTATATGAATATATAAAAACACACCAACATAACATTTTTTTACAATATTTGTCTATCTGTATGTTTGTTCCTGCTGATTTCTGATATGGCTGGACCGATTTTAACAGGACTTTCACTGGCAGATAGCTGATGTTATAAGGAGTAACTTGGGATACTTTTATTTTAGAAACATTATGGTTCCGATTAAGAGTTAAACGGTGGGCAAAGCCGCGATGGGGAGCTAGTTGAAAATATATACAAAAATTAAGAGAGATGGACAATTTTAATTTAAAATATTTAAAATTTAAAAAATTTTCATTAAAATATATTAGACCGAAATTGAGCAGGCTGTTGACGAGCAACAACTTTACATTTACACTTGATCCACTAAAAAAACTTGACGTTTACTCGGTGAGGATAAAATGATAACTTAATTTACACTTAATGATTTAAATTATTTTAGAATAAAAATAGACCTTTCGACCATCGAGTTGCAAGAATTCTTGAACTTTTATCTATAATTTGATTGAAATGTGCCATATTGTTAGGAAAGTTGTGTTAGGTTTTTCGTTGTCTCCATTGTCGTAACGACATAAGACATAAAAACATTTATTCCGACACTTTAGATTACAATCACAAATAACAGTAAATGTGTTCAAACAAAAATTGATACGACTAAGCATGAAAAACTTGGCCACCCCTTTTCATACTGGTGGTAACATTTAATTCTATATTTTACCGCATCTTGCAACAACGTAACGAGTAAACTGTCTTTAGTATTAGTCTCAAAAATTAGGAAGATAGTGACTAAACCTAATAATATGGGAGGTATATGCCCAGCAGTAGACAATTTAAATGCTGCTAAAATAAAAAATATAACCAATGAGTTTGAATTTTGAATATCATCCTGTATAGCGTAAGAAAGGAAGACATTTCGATTTGGATCTATTATTACACAAACATGTACAAAACATGTAGGTACATAGCGACATAAACTTGATGAAGTTAGTTACTTATATTCTCTCATCACTTCACGCCATTCTCAATACAGGGGTAAAAAGTAGTCTAGACAATTAAGTCTTTCGACCCACCTTCAACCGAAAATAATTTTTTGGGATAACGTGTTAGGTGGTGAGCTCGTCGCCATCTTTATGTCCAAGCCAACGGTATAAATCGCACATTTTGAAATAACCCTGAGGTACGAGTCTGTCACCTGGCATATGAACTCACTTCCGATCACCCAAAAACTCGGCTATCGGGATTTTTTTATATCCTCACATGTGTGTGATCCTTAGATTCCCTTTTCTCTTTTACATAATTCTTCACACAGACACGGCTGGGTATACGAGTACTATTGACGTCTCCTACTTCAAGTAAAATGCTCACTTTATATACTCGTAATTGAACTTACATTTATTGTAACAAAACGTGCAAACAATAATCGAACTAAGGCAAAGAAGAAATGTCAATTTCTTTCTAAAATAATTCTTTTTTAACTCTACCTAATTTAGTACAACGCGATAGGTGTTAAGCCTGTCGCCATCTTTATATCCATATATCATTTGTACATAATTTTGAATAAGCTACTCGGATCTCTTGACTCGGATTCCGATCACCCAACAAATCGGCTGTTGTGGTTTTTTTTTCCACCATTGTTACAAAATATATTACGATAAAGTTTAATTATTGAAAAAGAAATATTCTACTCGATAACATCGTTAGTCTTCTCTTTAAACAAACAAACATTTCTATGATGATTAACAATATACTCTAGTTTTTGATATCTGTGTAAAAAATGTCTATGAATGCGTATGTAAAAGTATCATATCGTTTCCGATACAGGACTGAATTTTCTAGAGCTCTGACTTCCCCAATAATAAGAAATAAGTTAATGTATAAACAAGTATATTATAATAAGTATTGCCATGAATACACTACGTGTCATACAAAGTAGATTGTTTCTTAAACTCTTATAATTTATTTTCTAAGTAAGAAAAGTAGAATACATTGCCTAATACTAATCGCCGCATATTTTATTTATTTTATAATCACGATAATCCAATAATCCGTAAACGAATTCGAAGAAAGTGACACAAAAAAAGGAGGTATGGAAATGAATGCACGAGGGGTTGAAGCGACAGCATGAACCCTTTTATACTTAAAAGGGTTAACGCAAGAACTTTATTTAGATTTCCAACAATTCAGGTGCACGTTCTGCTGTAGTTCATTTCATAAGGAAAGTAGACATAATTTTTTAAGCATTATGAAATCCTGAAATCAACTCTTTCTTATGAGTCACGATAGCGTATGGTTGGATGACAGGTAAATGGCTGGTGGTAGATTCGTATCAATGCGTTCTTTCAAAATTTATGTACGATTTTGGTCGTTGTCTTGGACATAAAGGCTTACCTATCACGATATCCCGTAAAATGTTTATAAAATAATATAATAAAATATAAGTTAGGTAATAATTTATATAAAGTCATCGTCATGTTTTAGCTAATTAAGACGAAATCTTTATAGGATTACACGACGAAAATCACAAAGGAGATTTTTAACAAATATTTTATGTGCATGTGTGGCCACGACTATCGTTTTACTGAGCAGTTCAATTGCGATAATTCTTTTTTTGTTGCATACGGTAGACTTTGATATTGGAATCTATATGGTAATTAAAAATAAAATATCTGCTCCCTAATAGTAAAAAAACAATGGGGAATTATCATTTGTTCGCGTACTGAATTTTAATCAGTGAACCGATTTTGTTTAAACTTTTCACAAATATTTAGTATCAATGATAATATAACGATGTCCGTGTGATAACGGCGTAAGAATATTGCCACTCCCTTTCTTCCGGTGAGTGTCGAAAGAAGCGACTAAGGAAACAGCCTTGAATATCGTTATGGTAACCGATAGATGGCAGGATAACCGTCTCCTAAATATGTCAGATCAAAATAATCAGACCGAAGATGGGCAGCAGCGTCTGACGTGCAAGTGGTCTGGTACTGCGATCGTCACTCCGCTTGGCAAGCGTGGCGATTATGGCAAATCTTCCCTATGGGAGAGGCCATGTCCAGCAGTGGACTTCAACAGGCCGTTATGTATGTATGTATGTATGATAATATAACACGACGGAGACCGGAATTTAATGTAATACTTAAAACGGAAGGCAGCGGAGTTACTTCAACGGTTTATAGCGGCTTTATTATGTTCTATCTTATCTATTAAACTTAATGAGATCTTTGTATCTTACTTATAATTTATGTTTTTTTTTTTTATAGAAAAACGGGTATCGTCGTTTGCCTCCCGCAAACGACGAAACTCGCAATACCAGAGGCATAGCAGATGCGTTGCCGGTCTTAGAGTGCCCCCCCCAGAATTGTGGGAGGGCGTGTGTGGGACTCCGGTTACCTGCACTCACCAGACGAAACACAGAAGTTTGTTAGACTTCTACTTCACGCCGGTATTCTGTGAGGTCGTGGTACTTCCCCGTCGAGCCGGCCCATTCATGCAACAACAAAAGCTGATGCGTGGCTCTACCACTGTTGTGTGTTATGTGTTATGATTACCATTGAAAGTCTTATGATGGAGACGGCAGCAAATTTCAGCCACAAATACTTTTTTATAAAAAATTAAATCCTCAAAAAATAAAGGAGCCAATAAGCAAGAAAAGATTATTTTTGTTTAAATCATTCACTTATGTACAAAGTATATAGTAATTGTTTTTGGCGTTTAACAAACAAGCTATGTTTTATTTATTACTTTTTGTATACTATACCATTCAGAATAGTAATTCTCTACGAAATTGGCCGTATTATACACTTATAAACAGTACCAGTATAATATGTTTACCAGTATAATATGTCTAATGTCTCACTGAAAATCAATGCTGTATAATAGCTTAGATCAGTGCTGTATAATAATCAGCTAATGCTGATTGAGGCCCTTTTTGTGTATATGCTGCAGTATAAAATGTACGGCTTGTCAAAATTAAAATTTTTATTTTTCATTTATGAAATAACCTGTGTAATGTATTGTTTAAGTAAGTTGTACTGTTTTTTTTTTGTAAAATGCTGTTGCATATATAAAGTTATTCTATTCTATTCTAACTTTTTTTTGGTTTATTTTTTTATATAAATATTTTAGTTATTTATTAACTTCAGACAGAGAAACAGATACGGCGGGTGATTATTGTTTTTTTCGAGCAAAAACTTTTAAATTATAATATTAACTCCTAGTATTTTTCGCTAGATTTAGTAACTTGGACCATCCTTAGCAGAGCCTCTCATGACAAGAATTCTAACAGACAGAGGTTCCTGTGAATCGACAATTTTTGACAGCTGTCCTTTCTCTCTGTTACAATCCAATAAGTCAGACTGACAACTAATATAAAGGACGTGTTAATCACCAATGTTATGACGTAAAATGGATTGAAAACAATGTTAGGATTTAATGTTATCCAAACTTAAGGATGTTCTGGATTATCGTGCTATATTTTTAAATTTAAATTTAAAAAATGAACATGTATTATCATAGTTTGGTAGTAAATTATAAATAAATAAATATACATATCTTTACGCAATTCCCAATACAGGGGTAGACAGAGGTCTAGACTAGACAATTAAGTCCCTTTGACCCACCTTCCACCAAAGATATTTCGGGACAACGTGACAGGTGGTGACCCCGTCGCCGTCTTTTATGTCCAAGCCAACGATATAATTCGTACATAAGTTTTTGAAAAACCCATTGGTACGCCTGCCACCTGGGGATCAAACTCGGGCCTCTCGACTCGAAATTCCGACCACCCAACCACTCGGCTATCGTGACTTTTATGATCGGCTATCGTGAGTTTGGTAGTAATACATTAATTGTTTAATGTTGCAATTAATGTTTTATGCTATAAGATTGTGCTAATGTATAATAAACAAGCTTATATTACAACTTAACCAACAAAATTATAGTATTTATCTAAATATATTAAAAGCTTTAGTGTACGTTGACGAAGCGTTTGAACCATCAAAATAAGTGTTCTAAATGCTATTCGGCAGGACCTTCAAAGATAGGAATAACATTTGCGGCGAAACTCCTGAATACTGTTGGAAGAAATGAATTAAAAATTGATATGTCAAAACACTTGAAGAATGGCAAAAAACTAAAACACTTGAGGCGGAGCTTTAGACAACCTTTGTGGACGAGTATAGTACACAAACTTCACGATGTCAAAAGCTTCGAGGTCCCGAGTTCGATTTTCGGTTGGGTCAGTGTAGAAAACACTTTTTCTACATTTTCGGGTCTAAAAGATAATATTCTATTGCATCTGATTCTATAACACACGTGATTTAGCTGCTTACTTTGGGATTAGAACAATGTATATGATGTTGTCTCTTCATATGTATATATTTATTATACGTTTAGTTAACCTTATATTTAGGAATCGTGAATTTCTTCGACTTTATACCTTTGAAGAAAAATTTATTTGCATTTTTAAATTGCATCTCAACCCTCGAGATAATACGTTAGGGTCGTCGTCAGAGACGTTTCCGGCGAAGCTATTATGGTACTTTGGAATAAGTGCCCGTTTAATTTAAGGCCCCCACGCCACGACCCTAATGGTTCACCTGACATTCGAGTGAGTGGAAGCATTACACGGATGTAAATGTTTTCTTATTTAACTTCATATCTGTGTCTTTAGAATTATTTATGAAAATGGTCTTGATAGACGAGTGGTTGCTGACAAGCTCGATTCTTAGATGATAGGCTCGTACCAATGAGATTTTTCAAAACTAGTATATGATTTATATTGTTCGCTTGAACGTAAAGACAGCCACAATTAATCTGTCAGTGGTCCCAAAAAGTGTCTGGACCTAGTCTGGGTAGACCAGCTACCCACTACCTCAGGGCCAGACAATTAGTAGTACCAATACTGATTGGGAATGGCGTGAAGATAGACGTTTACTATGGCGTGACATTATGAATTAGTCATTATGTAATGATATTCTACGGTTCCACAGAATTCATGAAACAATTTACTTACCTTTTTAGGTAATATTTATGCATTCATCAACCATTTGGTAGCGGCGTAAGAACAACAGATTCTAAGCATAATTTTTATTTTAATTAATCATTCAATATAGTGTGCTACATAAATTTATTCTGTAACTTTAATTTTATCGACTTACCAGTATTATAAATGTAAGAATTTATACTTATAAATTTATAAATTTGTGAGCAGAACTCATGTCAAGTGATTCGTGTTCGATCCCCAGGAAGAAGGCCCGTACCAATGTATTGAAGACGACACACTTATCTCCTGTCACGATGTCCCAATATAAGTTCGGAGAAATGTGGGTTGAAAGGACAAAATTGCCCAGACCTCTGGCTAGCCCAGTATTGGCAAATGCGTGAAGTTAAAAAGCAATTAATGAAGGTTTGTTGGTCAATATATTAAAAATTGCTAGAGCATAGTTCATAAATTAGAGATTGTGTACTTGTTTTCATTAAAAGCAGTTGAAATGTTTGCTCACTTCGTCTAGACTGAAGATTGTTTTCAGTATCGCTCGCAGGCATATTTTACATCATCTGTAATAACAGAGTACACAATGTTTTGAACTTTGCAGACTGGGAGCGGACTTAAATAAAGTTTTCGTGATTTTTGAAACAATCGTGTATATTAAAAAAAAACGAGAAACAGTAAGTGCGTCTAGCACACCGAGGGTTTCTTACAAATAGGTTACTTTGTAGATACTCTCACTAAAATTATTAATATCGGTGCAATATTCGGTGCATTTTATAAAAATCTCAGTCACGTTAACCGAGTGATTTGGTACGGAGTTCGATCCCCGGGCGGTAGGCTCATGCCAATGGTCTTGTTCATAACTTATTTACGATTTGTATCGTTGGCTTGGACATAAAGATGGCGACAGACTCGCCACCTGTGTCGTTGTCCCAAAAAATGTCTTCGGTCAAAGGTGTGTAGAAGGAGCTTAATATATAGAGCTCTGTCTACCCCAGTATTGTGAATGCCACGAAGATAATTTTAATTTAAGAAGCATCACGAAGTAATTTACCAATACTCTACAAATGTCTAACTAGAGCCTTTTTTGTTGACAACATTGATTGATTGAAGTAAACAGAATCGGAAAATTGTTTTTCAAAAAAATGTAAAGTGAAAATCTAGCAATCAGCTTTGACGCTTAAAAATACAAAAAACATAAACACATATTATGATAGAGTATTGATGTTTTTATGATTGTAAAGTTCACCAAAATCTGTTCAAATAAGATACACGCTCTGTGAAGCATAAATATACTTGCCAAGTATACAATTTATACTATTTCAAGTTACGATTATTCAATCGGAATTTTATCTAAATAATGTAAGTATTTTATTTAAGTTTATATCACCTGGGAAAATGTAGAAAAAGTGTATTCTACATTTTCCCAATCGGGAATCGAACCTGGTACCTCAATACTATGAAAACCGGTGTGTGCGCCAATCGTTCACAGAGGTCGTCAATAATGTATTATATAAATTTGTATTATTTTCCTTAATGAAGTAGTTCGTTAATGTTCAGTTAACATTTTCTGTTCAGAGCCATGTATGACAAATTATCCTGAGGCTATTTTGCCCTGGTATATGTTTCAATTAATTGATTGGATGTATATTCGTTGATAATTAATTTATAAATTAGTTTACTTTTATTATAAAAATTTGACTTGAAAAATTAATAAAAATGTACGATTCAATAAAAATGTACGATGCATGGCTATGTACGATTCATATCGTTGGATTGGACATAAAGACGGCGACGGGCTCACCACCTGTCACGTTATCCCTAAAATATCAATAGATATCATTTCAATTGATATCAATAGATTTGAGTACTCGTGATTGTGGTGTTGACTGTCAAAATCATGACAGTCTTAAATGACGTGTCATTAAGAATGTTGCAAACATGGATTCTTCCATTAAGCACTGAAACTTACCTAGTTCTATTTAAGAATAGTCGATATACAAGTATTGTAATATGGTCTACCCAAAAAGACCACTATCTGTTAATAAATGGGATCAAAACATATCGGTATTTCAAATTAAATTTTTTTTTTTACCATAATATTTACCTCCGAGAAAGTTATATTTTGTTTGAAGGAACAAAAGAATCAAATGAACTTGAATTATGAATCACCACAAGATTGAATATTTAATCAATTTAAAATGATCTAACTACAGAACTGTCATGTACAATTTCAAGGACGCATCTGCAGGAAGTCGATGAACACTTCCAAACTCTCTTTTTAATTTCATAACACACTTTTTAATTTCATAGACGTATGAAGACCTATCGAACCGGGCTGCACTTTGTGGGGAGCGAGACACGTGGCGGTTAAAGGACAAATATTAGAATAAAAAATAAAAAATGTATATAGAGATAAGAAAGGTGATATTTTTAACGTTTTTTTTTCGTAATATTTTTTGTTGTTGTCACCAAATATATCCAGGTAATAGTCTATGCACTTGTGATGCAAGATATCTCAATAAATATTTATTAGGAAAATTATATTGAATATATTGTAATATAGAATAATATTGTACATATTTTTTTTAATTTATTATTAATATAAGTTAAGAGTACGGCAGATAATAATAATAACCATTATAAATTTTGTTACCCCCTCACACTATAGCTTTTTATAACATTTAGGTTCATTAACACTTGCAAATTAGTCGATGTTATTCCGTAAGCTGCTTTATTTTGCAAATGGAGCTTGGTGTACACTAATTACAGTAAATAATTATATTCGGCTGTACATGCATAAATACTAAAGGCTTGTACCAAACAGTTTTTTCAAAACTTATGTACTATTAATATCGTTGGCTTGGAGAAAAGACGACGTCAGTCTCACCTCCTGTAACGTTGTCCCAAAAATGTCGTTGTAAAATTATAAGTTACGAAAAAACTTGTTTGTATACCTAAGCCTTTCTCGTGGGCATCACATGTGTCAGAGAACTTAATATGTTTTACAAACTTCTAAGAACGCACATTTTAAATTATTTCTTACTTCTTGTTCTGTACGTAGGTTTATTTCTCAAGTAAGTAAATTGTGAGACGGAATCTATTAGTACCTTTTAAGATAAAGTACTTGAATTGCAACCATTCTTTGGTCTAACGCCTCCTGGGAAATCATTTTCCTGGTCTTCGTAATAGCTTGGACATGTCAGGTTTCACTAAATAATATTGTACGTTTATACAGTTTCTTCAATTTATCTTTTTATAATAAACGAATTTATCTTCTTTATAAATATTGTTAGCTTCGAGATTACAATACGACTCAAAAGCCCAGTTGGTCACTACCGACCCTGCTTACGGAGCTACGTGTTGCGAGTTTGAATTTTGCTATGGACAAAATGCTATGGGCTGCTATGCTATGTGCGATGTACGTGAATAATTGTACCGGAGTCATGGATGTTTACTTCTTTCTAAAAATTTGTATGTATCTTTTTATCTTATAGTAACGTTTTTATCTTTCTTAAATACGTATATAAATTATTTATCTGTATTAAATAGATTTGCGTAATTTTATTTATGAATATATAAATGATGAATTTATCGAGTTGCAGATTGAAATTGCTGACAACAACAAAGATTAATAATTAACTCATAACATAAAATATATATTTAAGTATTTTAGTTAGTCATAGTTTTAGTTAAGCATTTAAGTCACGATAGCCGAGTGGATGGGTGGTCGGAAATTCGAGTCAAGAGATCCGAGTTCGATCCCCAGGTGGCAGGGCTAGTCCCAATGGGTTTTTCAAAAACTTATGTATGAATTACATCGTTGGATTGGACATAAAGACGGCGACGGGCTCACCACCTGTTACGTTGTTCCGAAAATATCTTCGGTGGAAGGTGGGTCGAAGGGACAAAGGTCTAGACTAGACCTTTGTCTACTCCTGTATTTGGAATTTATTTATTTACGTTAAAATATATTTTTTATATATTAGAACTATTAATAAATAATTATTATTAATAATAAGAATTGCGTGAGATATTTATTTATTTTATTTTAAGCATTTTATTTATATGTACTTATGAAATCCCATATAAAATTTTATTAAGTGACTATTTGATCGGGCCGTCAATAATACTTTAATACTTATTCAATGTAACAGAGAGAAAGGACGCCTGTCAAATTATGAGGATTCCGGGTCTTCTGTCTGTCTAAATACTCGTCAAGTGCGATATTTTGCGGTGTGCGATTAATCTAACCTTAAATGTTAATTTGGTTATGGTATTATGTATAAAATTATTTATGCCACTACTATGGTAGTGGCATAAATAATTTTATGCCACTACCATATGCCACCTTCGAAGAGATGGATATACAACATCCGTCTCTTCGACGGGGTGACGTTGAAATAAATTTATGATTTTTAAATAATATTTGTTTTGTGTAACTTTTTAACGCCTAGCAAGTGTAGAAACTTTATTGGTATTTGTTTTATTTTATCTTAGTTTCGTATAAGTTTTATAATTTGAATGTTTCCTTTTATCCGGTGCTTGTAGAGTGATCAAAGTTTGTAAATGGCTCGCTACGGTCGATCCGAGGCCCGATCTTAGACTATGTCCTAGGATAAGATCATGAAATAATAAGATTTAATGAAACATCTAACAATTTATAAGTATCTATTCACAGCAGAGATTTTAAAGTAGTTAGACAAATATTAATGTATTGTCTGTCTAAATTTTGCATTTTTAGTTAGGTTTTAATTTATTATAAAAGAAATGTGGTAGATGAAATTACTCCAAGAAATTAGCTATTTTAACTGATTTTGTAAAAAAAGTCACCATAGTTATTATACCCGAATTAGTACGAAAAATTATGCATTATTTTTTTCTAAAATTGATTTGTAAATATTTATTTAGTCGAAAACGATTCCTTCCGAAACAAACTTTTTAAAAAAATCTATTGTCAGTCGCACGCTGCAACGCGCTCTATCGGACGAGTGCTGAGATAATATGTGTCTTTTAGGTATATAGGTATTTAACTATTTCATTAGGATCGTAAAGTTATTCTTTACCCTAAGACACTTACTTCATTATGATATAAATTTTATACCAATTATATTAACAGTTTCCAATCGCATATTTTACAAAGGTAAGCAAACCACAGCAATGTATAGAGTGCGATACAATAACCGTGGGACGATGTTTTCCCTATTACGAAACAAAATATGTTAGTAAGTAGTTAAATATTTTATTAATTTATATTAATAAAATATTTAACTTATGATAATAAGTTACGATAGCCGAGTGGTTGGGTGGTCGGAATTTCGAGTGAAGAGACCCGAGTTCGATCCCCAGGTGGCGGGCTCGTACCAATGGGTTTTTCTAAAACCTATGTACGAATAACATCGTTGGCTTGGACAGTAAGACGGCGACGGGTTCACCACCTGTCACGTTGTCCCGAAAATATCTTCGGTGGAAGGTGGGACGTAAGGACTTAATTGTCTAGACTAGACCTCTGTCTACCCCTGAATTGGGAATTGCGTGAAGATATTTTTTTTTATTAATTTATTTCAAACTCAGAATAAAGTGTCTTCTATTTCTTTTATATGATCTATATGTCTTTCTTTATTTTTATTCTTTTGACGACCTTCGGGGACTAGTGACAATACCATCAATATACAAATCGGTTTCATGTCGCCGGCTCTGAGGGTTCAATTCCCTGTTTCTTCGTTGTTTCTGATTCCATAACTTAAGTGGTTAAGCAACTTTCTTTGGGATCAGAGTAATGTATGCAATGTTGTCCCTATGTACGTACTTATTATCTTCATTATTTGATTGTTTTTTTTTATGTTGTTATTGAAAAAATTACTTCGCAAGCCTTCGCATGCAAATATAAAAAGGTATATTTTACCTGGTCCGAAGAGAAGAAGAAGACCAGGTAACATATACCTTTTTATATTTGCATGCGGTGCGTTGCAAAGTAATTTTTTCAATAACAACTTTACAATGAATTTCCGCAAAGTAACGCCTGAGTCAATTAACTATCTTGATTTTTTTATATCTTCATGCAGTTTCCCATACTGGATAATGCAGAGGTCTAATCCATGAATCTCTTTGACTCACTTTTCACCGCAGTTTATTTGGGATGACGTACCGTTTTAATGTCTATACGTTCGTTCATCATTATGCAAAACAAACGATCATTATTTCGCAACTGGTGAAAACCGACATTTAATTTGAACTTATCGTGATTCAACACGATTTCCAGACATGCTTGGATGCATTGGTTGCGGATCCCGGTAGCATTTCGATTTACGACTGCACCTAGCCATTCGGACGCTGTATGAATATTTATGAGTATTGATTCTTCGAGATTACTTTTTATGGTATTAAACTCGAACTTAATCCAGCACATCATAAGATTCCGAATAGTGTGGTAAGTTCTTACTTCACGCCAATCCGTATACTGGGGTAGGCAGAGGTCAAGGCAATTATTTTAACCCACCTTCCACCATAGACTTTTTTCAGACAACGTGACTGGTGATGAAACAGTCGCCGTTTTATGTCCAAGCCAACGATATTAATCGTACGTAAGTTTTTTGAAATAACCTATTGATATGAGTCTACTATCTGGGGATCGAAACTGGGTTCTCTCGAATTCCGATCACCCAACCCCTCGGCTATCGTGAACATTAAGCTTACTTACTTATTTCACTATAACCCTGGGTGGAACAGAGGATCGCTACAGTATTTCTCCACTTCGTCCTGTATTGAGCGGCGAACTTGGGTCCAAGATAGCCTAACTGTAGTCATCTCTGCCGTTACCGATTGCCACCAGGCTTGGTTCAAGGGACCACGCTATCTCTTTCCTTGAGGAGTCATTTCCAGAGCCTGCCTCGGAACGTGAGTAGGCTCCCTTTTAAGCGTGTGGTCGATCCATATTAATTTACGATGGTCTATTTGGTATAGATGATGGTACGGTATGATATATACGCGTGCACTTCACGCTTCATCCCTAACGGGATATCGAGAGAATAGGGGTGTTTAAATGTCGTGATCTTTTACTTCTTAGCTTAAATAATACTTAGGTTAACTCTGTTGAAATAATCATGAGTTAAACCAGAACGTTACGTAGAGATGTCTCTATAAACGCTACGGCGTATGCATGCATGTGTACTCATATACACATGCATACATACTGGCCTGTAAAAGTCAACTGCAGAACATAGGTTCACTTTCCTCCATACGAGAAGGTTTGCTACAATGGCCACGCTTGGCAAGCAGATAGGCGATCGTGGTACCGGACACTACTTCTTAGCTGCTGCTGCCCTTCACCGGTCTGTTGAATTTTGGTCTGGTATTTATCGGGATGACTATCCCACTATTTTTCGGTAGCCGATGACATTTTTAAGGTAGTTTCTCATGGCTATAGTAAGAGACGAGAAACAGGGAGATATATTCTTGGCTAGTAAATTTTTTTTAAACAATTTAAATGACAATTCTTATAAGTAAGTGTGTATTATACATACGTGCGTATAAGGTCATTACCTTATACGCACGTATGTATACTACAGAGCAGAGATTTACTATCATATGGAAAGCGTAGCGATTACATACTCTTTGGTCACATGACCATCTTGTGACAAATACCATAGATTAATTATTTAAATTCAACTGATATATACGAACTTGATAAATCTAACAACGGCAAAGAGAAGGTTCAAGTTTGTGCCAAATTACATGAAGCTTTGTGGCTGACGTTTCGATAATTGAATGCCTTTTGAATGACATTTCATATTCACCCTCTTTAAAGTGATGTCGTGCAGATAATATGCAATATTTGGAATATAGAGATAGAATACAGATCGACGACACGATAGTTTGAGTTGGTGATTCTGCCTTCGAAGCTAAGTGTTGGGGGTTCGAATCCCTCTTAGCAAATATGGTGAATATTAATGCTTGTACTTGAGGTATGGATGTTGCGGTGATGTTAATGGTGTCTCTAAGAGACTGCCAAATGTTCACACTGATCACATCAAATTTCCACGGAGTCGCTAAAATTAATTAATTTAGTAATGAAAGAAGAATTAAAATATTACGGAAAATGTTTGTACTAAAGTAATGGTTATTTCTGAAGAAATTTCTTTATTATATTTAGAGGATTCGCTGCCCCCACAATGCCTTGAAGTCAACTCTAAGCCGAACTCACTATTTGGGCAAAACCATAAATATTATTTTTTGTGTTGTCTCGTGTTTTACGCAGCATCTGACCATTAGAATCTTTTCATGTAAGTATAGAGTGCTATGTGAATGCGGCATAATAATTTACTAATCCCTTACTTCCCGCGTGCATCGTGAAATGCCAAAATCTTAAAAATAATAGTGCCTAGTGGAAGATGGTAGGAAAACGAAAACAATGTCTAAATATATCAAAATAGACCAAAACTAATAAATAAATAGTACTGCGTATTTATTTACTTATTTATTTATTAAGCTTCATAGCGTTAACAGTCTATAGGCGGACTTAATGCCCGAGACATTCTCTACCAGTCGACCTTTGGGTGATGCAGAGATGAGATGAAGTAAGTGAAGGAGATAAATATGATAGAGACACAAATGAGTTAAAAAAATAATGTGTATAATACATGGATATAAAATATTAATACCTCCATTTATACATATGTACCTAAAACATTTTTTATTTTAGATTTAGGGACTTGCCTAGGGAGTTGAGATTAGGGAGTTGAGTATACTACGAAGCCAGCTCCATAATCAGTAATAAGGAGAAGTAAGTTACAGTACCCCATTTGGATAAAAGATTAATTTATGTATACGAGAGGCCATTGTCCTTTAATGGACTTTAACAATTGTTAGTTAAGATCTGTTGTATAATTTTGTAAGTATAATTCTGTGTATTATCTTTGCTATATTTTAATTCAAGGTTATTTGAAGTGAGAGCGATTAAACGAAGGAAAATTTGAGGTTATTTGTAGACAGGTAATTAATTTTCCAGAGTTTAATCACTTCGCACTCGAAAATTACTGGCCGTATCTAACCTTTCCCTAAAATAGACGTTAGCTTCAAAATTACTTGTAAGAGATTTTCCATAAATGTTCCTGTCTAAGAGAGTTTACTTATTTTCGTACTTTATGTTTTGCGTATATTTAAAATTTTGAAAAACTAGGTGAAACATTTACAGTATAACCATTCAAATTTTATGATAATTACATATCTATGTAATACTTTCTTTCAGTTGTTCAATTCAAATCTGTCGCGGTGGAACAACTAACAACAGTTCGATTGTATTACTATGGAACATGTGATGAGCGAAGCCAATATTAAAATTTTCCTTGAATTTAATTCTATTGAATTCTTAATTCTTTTACATAAAATAAAACAATATTGATCGTTGGGGACGGATTTCAAATGTAAAGTTTTTAAAATTGATTTTTTTATATTAAAGCTAATTTTAGTGTCTCTAATATCTATTGGATATGTTACTCATGGAAGACTTGATAAAAATAAGTACAATATTATGAATACTGTCTCTTCTATTCAAAGTGAAATGACGACCTCCGTGGATAAGTGGCGTGCACACTGGTCTCCCACTGGTCGCTAACTGTGCGATCGTGGGTTCAATTCCCAACTGTGTTAAAGTAGAAAACCAGTTTTCAACTTTTGGATTAGATCTATACGTGTACATTGTCCCTATCTAAGTATAAATAAATAAAATAATATAAGAAAATATTATTTTATTTATTTATACTTAGATAGGGACAATGTCACACGCATTGATCTAATCCCAAAGTTGTTGCTAAAGCACTTGTGTGATGAAATGTGAAACACCTATCTAAGTATGTATTTATTTATAGTGATTTGTTCTTTTACAATAACATAAGACTTTAAAAACCTTTAGATTCACACAGTCTTCCACATCGGGATCGAACTCGAATCTCTCGATTAAAATTCTTATGACCCAACTACTCGCCTATCTCGGCTGTATTTATAAATTTGCTCTTAAAATTAAATAACTATTTAAAATTAAGTTAAGTTAATGTAATTGAAAAAATTGTTTTAAAATTTTCTTTCTCATGCGACAAATACAAATTTAAAATAACAGAGACATATTCGCATATAGATAAAATATCAGGAATACTCATGATCCTAAAATTTTATCTAATATGCAAATTTATATCTTAGGTACTTACATACAGATCGGTTTTACATAACGTAAGGTCAAATCTACTGGTTTGAAATGGCAATGGATATCGATAAATACCAAGGTATGACTACCTACATCGGAATATACCAGACCAAAACATAGTGTTTTTAAATTTTTTACTTTCACCATGGAATTCCATCAAAAATATCACCTTGATGCTTGGCATTCCACCACAGTGCGTTTCCTAGGACCTTCAAGAAAAGAACCTATAACTTTCTAAAAGGCCGACAACGCATTTGTTATTCCTCTGGTATTGCAGGTGTTCATTCGCGGCGGTAATCACTTACCATAACGTGAGTCACCTGCTCGTTTGCCCCCCCCCCCTCCATTCTATAAAAAATAACAGACCAGTCATTAGTAAGTAATGTATATACATACAAACGTACATAATATCCAGTTACCAGTTCCAGGAACCGATAGAAAGACTCCAGAAGTTAGTAAACTCGTTCATGGGGTTATGTGTACGCTACTACATACCAAACACGAATCCCAGTAAATTTACAGCCTGCCTATTAATAGCTTCAAGAAATTAAAGACAAACTTCATAAAAACAGACTCATTATACTATAAATGAAAATACATTTATCATTTATAGCATAATAACATGTATAAGGAATTTAATTGTATGTTATTTTTATCGATGAATAAGTGATTTAATTTTGATTTTGCAGCAGCGTCTATGGTGTGTGGTATCGCCAAACCGCTCGGTAAAAATCGAATTTACAGCAAATCCTCGTTAAGGGTCCAATAACTATGTTCAGCAGTGAACCTTTTCCACATCCAAGAATAGAAATATTTTCCAAACTATTTCTTTTATTAAAGAAAATCATGACTATACCTCTGTTTAACCCTGTGTTGGGAGTTGTGTGAAGATATTTATTTGTTATTTAGTTTCAGACTATGATTTGCATCTTGACATTGAAAATTATACTATAAGTCATCACTACATCATCGACACACATGCACATATACATGCATTCATACGCACACATAAAAATATTAAGTGTTTTTTTTATTAACACCTTGACAGCGTCTACTTTAAAAAGCTAAGCGGTATATTTAAAACAAAAGGAAATTTAGTATCGAGTGTTTTAAAGTATAAAATGCAAATCACTTTAAACACTTAAACGGTATCGGGACGTGCGAAAAAGATGATTTACATACAAATTGAATGTCGCGTCTTTGTTGTACCTCCAGTTAGGTATTCACGATTTTATACCTTGAATTACCTTTTTGACTCAATAACCGAATTCGCTATTCTGTTAATGATCATTTTATATTTACACTGCTACTTCTTTGCAATAGGCACGTGTTTCTTATGTTTGAGAGGAAGTGTGCTAAATTGTATTTATAGTATTGGATTAGGATGAAAAATTTGGTAACTCCTGAAGGTAAGTTCTACTGCAACCGATAACGCCTTGAAATCAACACTGCTACTTGGCGACTTCATGCAAATAGACATATATCACGTATGTAGATAGGGACCACATCACATACATTACTCTGATTCCAAAGTTAGCAGCTCAAGTAATTGTGTTATGAAACCAGAAACAACAAAGGTGCCACAAACGCCCAGACCCGTGAAAATAAAGAAAGAGTTTACACATTGACCCGACCGGGAATCGAACCCGGGACCTCGGAGCAGGCGACACCAAGAAAACCGATATTGCCGCCGTTCGTTATATCATATAAAGACGTATTACATAGAACATTAAAACCTAATGCAAAAAAATCCTAAAAAGTTGACCTCTAAAAATCTTATTCTACAGAGAAAGAAGTTACATATCTCTAGAGAATTTTCTGACGTATCCCAGATTGGTGACAAAACTATCTACAATGGAATGGGATTCGGGTACAGCCATAAATCAGACCACGGGATTGAATCCGAAAGTTAGCGTTAGGTATATATTAGGAAAGGCGTTAAAGCTTCTTGAATTTACGACACCGGTTACAAGAATATCAATGTTTGTAAATGGTCCAGTTCGAGTCGGAATCACGTGGAGAGAGTTCCGTAAGAACTATTCTGAAATTAAAGTAAATACGGTTTAGGTATTCCCGTAAACAGTTAATATTTTATTTTAATATGGAAATATATTCAAAATAGTCGCTGATAAGTTTTCTGTTGATGAAACAAAATAAAAAAATTAATATCTTTACGCAATTCTCAATACAGGGGTAGACAGAGGTCTAGTCTAGAGAATTAAGTCTCTTCGACCCACCTTCCACCGAAGATATTTTAAGACAACGTGACACGTGGTGAGCCCGTCGCCGTCTTTATGTTCAAGTCAACGATATAAGTCATACATAAGTTTATGAAAAACCCGTTGGTAACGAGCCTGCCACCTGGGGATCTAACAAGGGTATCATGACTCGAAATTTCGACACCCAACCACTCGGCTATCGTGACTTGATTGATGAAACAATTTTTGAAAATTGGTTTAATTGCTAACGTAACCCTCCTAATAAACAAACAACTTACTTTCACATTTCGAATATTAGAGTATGATTGTAGACTCATCGGATTCTATTTTGAAATCAGAATAAATCTTATTTATTATTAATTCAACCTCACATTTTAAAATTACTTTTCTCAGTAAACTAAGAAACTGTGGTAAAAATAATATTTTTCTACAGTTATCTGTAAATCAACGTCTTAAAGAAAAAAATTCGCTATCTTTATAAGAATTGCAATATTCTTGAGTGCTACGAAGCAGTACAAAATATTACACTGCGCGCTACATGCAATAATGAAATTAATTAAAATTTTGCACAGGGGAATCATATTTAACTTAGAAGAATATTTAATTTTGGCAGCTATATCGTAACCGAAACAAAAATTCGAAACTTGGATTTCAATACTATTAAAATTGAAATTGAATTTGTCTGAATTTTAAAATTTTGATTTAAATATTATAAATAATAACTAAAATATAAATTGGGTTCGAATGCCACTAGGGTGTAACATTTGTGTCATGAATTTGAATGTTTGTACTCCTGACATGTACATATATATATGTAAATATGAATGTCTGTGTATATATTGTGGCGTTGGCTGGGACATTAAAACTTTGATGGGCTTACCACCGGTCACGTTGCCTCAAATAAGCTTCGGTGAAAAGTGGATTGAATTAATTGTCTAGACTTCATTGTTTGCCTACCACTGTAGTAATTGGAAAGTGATATGCTTTGTGCAGTGAAATATGTAAACTAAAGTAATTTTAATCTGGCAAATAAACACATATTCTATTCAATTCTATTCATTCCATTATTGGAAAAAAAAGATAAAAAACCAAACTCTCTTTTTGAAACCCTCGGGCGTTAAAAATATTATTTAAAATATCCCACAGGCAAAAACATAAATTTCTATAACATTTTCTGTGAAAATTGCATACGCAAATAATTGCGGCTCCTAATTTAGAAGACATCACATTACAAACTTTGTCGCAAACTCGGCACTTTGTATTTGAACTTCGACGTTTAAACTTGTCTGAAGGGAAATTGTGAGTTTACTATACTTGATACTTAGAGGCATTGTTATATTTGTATTATTAAAACTTTCGTGAGAAATAAATTATGTAATAAAAAATTTAAAATGGCTAAACTCACGTCTATTACGCTTAGGTATCGATTATATTCTGTCCTTAATCAGGATGTTGTACTTTCAAATCTGTTGGCACTGTTTAGTTTGTTTTCAATTTAAGATACTACTACTGGGAAAATAAAAATAAAAATACTTTTATCTTAAATCTAAACTTTTTGGTGTTGTTAAGGTTCTGTTATGTTCAGCAGACATCATGAGCATACAAAATATTTTATTTACTTTACGGACAGGTTCAGCCCATTTTTTCAGGTGCTGTGAACAGAATTACAACCCAATTTATTCACTTAATGTAAATTCTGAAATCACTCTACTACTCGACACTACTACTCAACTCTCAACTCGCTATAACGACCCGATTGCCTAGTTGGTTGTGATCCTACCTTCGAAGCTCAGGATTCGAATACTACGGACACAGATTTTCGTGATGAATGTTAATGTTTTTTCTCGAGACATGGATGTTTATATGTATATATAAATATTTATCTACGGACAGAGATCTAGACAAGACCTTCTGACGTTCCTTTCACCGACGCGTATTTGGGATAATATGGCATGTGGCGAGACGATCCCCCTCTTAGTGCCTATGCTATCGGTGAAATGTATTCACGACTCGAGTAAAAACATTCATATTCATCACACAAATGTTTACTCCTAGCGGGATTCGACTCCGCAATCTTTAGGTTGGAAGGTAGGGCCACAACCAACTAAGCTATCGGGTTATCAGAATAATATTAAATTAACTTATATGTATCCCATTACAAACTTTCACATTAACTAACTGATCGAATTGAAGCAGACGATTGACGGGCAGCAGCATCCAAGATGCGTGGTATCTGGCACGATAAATGCCAATTCGCTTGCCAGGCGTGGCGATTATGGCAATCCACCTTATGAAAGAGTAAGTCGGAAAGTGGACCATTTCAGGCCATGTATATTTGTATGTAACGTGAATAGTAAAACAATCTTCAGTAAAATAATCCATCTCCTTTGAGAGAGATTGATGCCGATCGATGAATGATTACCGCTCTCTGATCTGCTCTAGGGTAGGTTCGCGGACCTCAAGCATTATCCAAATCTTTATTTTTAATTATTTCTCACACCGGTCACCTGCCATGCGGATTCCCTTCAGGATAGTCATCGACGTGTTCATGCTAAATTCAGCATTTTTTTTAATTGCCTTAACAATTTTGTTGAATCCGGACAGGGAATTGTACCTGGGTCACCTGATAACTAAAACGAGCGCGCTAACAACTACGGTATTAGTGGGATTAATACCATATAAATAAATAACTATAGAAATAAGGTCATCAAATACGCCCTTACACCAAAGTGAGTAAGCCAATGCGTTATGGAATGAGAAAATAAAGGTGAACAAACACTCCAGACATTAACCCGTACAGGAATCGAACCGCAACTTGAAAACTCGGAAGCCACTCTACCACTTAGGTCGTGTATACATTATATATCTTAAGTGATAAAAATGGTAGTCTTCAGAATTTAAGTCAAAGCATTACTAAAATCTAAGCATTACTTACATTGTTTAAGAAAAGTTCTGTGATTGAATGAAAGTAGCTATCCACTCTTATTGACTGAGCAACGAATACAATGCCACAAAAGCTGCTGTAAAGCAGCAGTCTTTAGAATTGCAACTTCAATTATTTCACGTACTTAAAGTAATTTAAAAGATATGTGAAGCTTTGTATGTAATTTATTTAATGTTTTTTTTTCTTGATACCATTTTTGATTATAGAAACGGCCAGTTACACATACATTTGTTTTTAATTTGGAGACGTAACTTTTGAGATCAGATAGTTAATTGACTTAGGCGTTACATTGCGGAAATTCATTGTAAAGTTGTTATTGAAAAAATTACTTCGCAACACTCCGCATGCAAAGCGAGTAGACTCTACGATGAGCGACCGCAGAGTCTACTCGCTTGATAATGCCTTGTTTTGAGGCGAAACACGTATCGCGTTTTCGGTGGTGGTATATGTTACCTGGTTTGAGTGTACTGGTGGTGGTGCATACAGTGGAATTGGTGCACGCATCTGTGGGAGTGAGGGTGGTGCTCTTCTTCTCTTCGGACCAGGTAACATATACCTTTTTATATTTGCATGCGGAGTGTTGCGAAGTAATTTTTTCTATAACAACTTTTGAGATCAGTTACTGTGAGTGATCAGTGAGTGATCACTGACAGAACAAGAATACCAACTTGACAAATACGAGTATTATGGCTAAATTAACTTGATCGATTGGAGCTAAACATACATATATATACATACATAACGGCCCATTAAAGTCCACTGTAGGACACAGGCTTCCCATAGGGAGGATTTGCCAAAATCGCCACGATTGGTACGCGGATAAGCGATCGCAGTACCAGACCAATCACACCACAGACGCTGCTGCCCATCTTAGGCCTGATTATTTTAGTGTGATCTTTTTAGAAATGGTTATCTAACCGTCTATCGGTTGCTATAACAATATTCAAGGCCGTTTCCCTTAGTCGCCTATTACGACAAGAATGGGATTGGCAATATACGTACACCGTTACCACGCGGTAACAGTATAAACATTAAAGAAAAGAAAAAACAATTAAAAATAAGTAGATGGATAAACCGTTTGCTGTAATTGGTAAGTACTACGATTATCACTAGCCGAGTGTCACTATAATGTCAAATTCTCTTGGAGATGTATCCGTTTAAGCAGTGGAGTCTTTTAATCTGTGGTAGAGAAGATATTGATCCTTTAAATACCTCCAAATCGTGTGACCATATTTAAAAAATTTAAAATAGGCTAATAAAATTAAGTTAATAGATATATAAAAATATATACAGTAGTATGGAAATAGAATTTACAATATATATGCTATTTGCAGGTTCATTTTACAAGTATAAAAATGTGTTCATTTTACGTTTGACATATGATTTTGTCGACATTGAAATGTAATTATTTTTTATAAAATGTTAATAACATTTTAAAACAGACCAAAATAGGAAAAGAATTGGTTCCAGTTTCTTGCTGGTTTTTGAGGTTCACAAGAGGTTTAAACAAGCTTAAATTGAGTGGTGCGTGGGTGTTTTGATTTTGAACATGAATTTTCAAGTTCAAAAGAAAAATTATATCAAATAATTGTTAGGAGTAATACAATATATTACATACAATATTTATGATGAACTAACAATTACTCATGCTACCTACGTCATAGCTGATGTAGAACTTTACTCCCTCGTGTGTACGTCAGTACTATTGCTCCCCTAATTTACAAGACATCAACTGTCAAACTTTCACGTTCGCTCCGCATTCGGTATAAGTATTTAGAATTCGATGTTAAAACAGTACTTACTCAAGTGACAAAGTTTTGTCGCTAAGTAATATCTAATACATAGAGTGGAGCTGTTGATCATACGTGTAGAGGGTTTATTGTTTGAATTGGAGTAAACGATCACATACTACATTAAAACTCAAGTTTATATATTATATTAAACTGTCAGACAGAGTTTATGAAATTACTCAGGCATAAAAGCTAACTCATATTCATAAAATTATTTTCATCCTCGTCTCGTGATTCGAATTCCTATGACCAAACCACTCGGCTATCGTGACTATTTATAAATATTTAGGTTAAACAAATGTTATAATATATTAATGTATTATATAATATATTATTGGTCTTCTTTTAAAAGAAAAGTTACGTGTACTCCATATAAACTTAAACTGTTTTGGAACCGTTCAAGATTTTTTATCCTATTGTTTTTTGTGTCAGCAATTTAAAAAAGGGGTATATTGTTTTCTCTGCGCCTATATAGTATATTAATTTCGAATGGTAATACAAAATTATGGGAATATTAGATGAAAAATATTGGATAAATGTTTTTTATAAATAATCATTCTTAATATTTTGAAGTGATAAACAAAAACACAAAATTAGAGTGTTTGGGATCCATGTTTATATATTTTTCATAATTCCGTCGTTAACTTGCTTTGGAGGGGCAGGATTCCAATAATATTTCTGGTAAATTTCATCCCAAAAATTAAAACCGTCCTCAAATAATCCCGTCTTAAGTGTAAGTTTCTTATTAATTTGCAAATAAATTGGTGCGTTTTCCGTAAATGGTTTCCATTTTAAATTGATAAGTGAACTCTCGAAAGCTGTTGGATCTCTGAAAAAATAATGAAAAATAACAGGAATATTTTTTTAAGAGAAGAAATTTGTTTTTATTTATATGTTAAAAGAATAACGTTAAAAGCTTTTTCCTTAAAAGTACAACGGTTATCATTCATCTGCCATGCCTGCCTAGTGGGTTGGTGGTAAGGATTTCGGGTGCCTTGAGCAATATTCTACTTTATGATATTAAAATTCGGTATAATCTATTATGTATCACCAAAAAACCTCCATCAGAGCGCAAGGTATACCATAATCAAGTATTATTTGTCTTTAATTAATGAAATAATTGTCATTCCTTAGTTTAAGTTTGAATGTGAAATCAAATTTCAAAAGAGTTTCAATTAAGATTTTAACAAATAAAAAGTACAACACTAAAATATTAAACCAAAAAGATAATGAGAAAAAGAAATGTGGGTAGTCTCTTAGAATAACTTACTCGTACTTTACAAAATCGGTCCACATCATTGTCATACGGTCTCTTGTGTCCAAATCTTTATAACTATTGGTCCATCCATAAAAATCTAATATATATGCAGTTTGATCTCTATGACTTGCACCTTTTATACGATCCATATAATGATGTTGCATATTTAACTTTCCCATATAAGAAAATTCATACATGAATACGGGTTTATTAGAATTGAAAGAATGCAATTTGGCTGACTTCATGATACCATATTTAAACATAGAATCAGAAAAATAATCCACATAACTTTGTATATTACTATAAGTAATATTTTCGCCTTTGAAATAATAGTGCTTAATTTTTTGGATCAAATCTTCTTTAGACTTTTCCTCAGAGAACTTCAGATCAGCTGGTAAAAAATTTGAAAATTCAACATTCATTTCTTTACTCCATGAGCCAAATTTGATTAATCGACTGATTCCTTCCATATTAGCGAAACCAGTAAGAACTGGAACTTTTTGATTCAATCCTTTACTTATTATGTCAGTCGGAGATTCTGTCAAGAAATATTCTATACCATCGTAAATATTTTCAATACAAGGTGCAAATCCGAAGGTACTATTAGGTAAGAAAAAGTTCAGGCTCTTAGTTGACAATGCCTCAGCAGTTGCATTTAAATAAAATTCCGTAAGGTCCTCCAACTTTCCAGTGTCTTTGTATCCAAAGGATATTGCTATATTTTTGGCAGTGTTTATGGGATCTCTATTTATAGCAAAAGGTGATAAAGCTGAACCACTATCTAAAATAAGCTTGTTGATTAAACCTTTTGTAGAATCTGACAGAGTTAATAATTCAGCCATAGCAGCACCAACGCTGAACCCAGCTAAAGTTATCTTTTCAGGATCCCCTCCAAACTTTTTGATATTTTTGTTGATCCATCTTAATGCTGCCACTTG